>VVHJ01029084.1:24840-67360 GCA_015107715.1 Tylochromis polylepis
ACATATAATATTTTTTTTTTTTTTTTTTTTTTTTTTTTTTTTTTTTTTTTTTTTTTTGGGGGGGGGGGGGGGGCTCAGGTTTTTGCACTTCATAGCAAAACAAGGAACGTAGAAAAAAAAAAATTTTTTTTAAAACATTAACAGCCAGAGACGAACCTATCGAACTTGATTCCCCTCTGAATGGATGTGATTTCAAGCTTGGTCACACTGTATGCAAGCACTGTAACCGGTGGACTGAAGCTGTACAGTGTGTCAAAGCGGTGGCTGTTTTGTGGACAAAGACTATAATTACTGCTCATGTTGAGAGTCACTTTGAGCCGTGATCCCATGACCCAACATAACCTTAACCAGGATTTGCACTACGTCAGCACTCACTTTCTCTCCCATTCTCACAGACACACTCTTAAAAGCTTACAAAATAGTTTAAGCCAGAATCTAGTATTTTCATTGTGACCACCTGCATTAATACACATTAAAACAAACTTTTCGTTTCATCCACACTTGAGAAGACCTTAACACGAACCCAGTCACAAAAAAAAAAAGACAATAAAATAAACATACGGGTCATTAACATCCTATGTGTGCTCAGAGGCCATATAAGCCAACCTTGGAGTCACTTTTAACCCTGGCCAAGTTTCATCATCCTGATCATGATGCTCAGGTCAAGGTCGGCTGCAGACCAGCAGCTCCAAAATTGTTTGTTAGCAGCTGTGGCTCAAATGCGCCCTTCAATTATTGTGGCACCACGAGGGAAGGAGGAACGTTTGGCTTTAAGCTTGACAAGCAGATTGCTGGGTCTTTGAGACTCTCCATGCATATGTGTGTGCAGTTATCTTTAGAAATAGAAAAAAAAAGGAAGTAGGATTCTCCCAGTGACTCCGCTTGTGCTGTAGATATAGACCCATACAGAAGATGAAGTGTTCGACAAGCAAAAGATCATTATAACTCATTAAATATGATATACAGCTGCAGCCATGAAATTTCTTGTCATGCATCTTCTTTGAATTACTGTAAAAGCCCAAGCAGCTGTTAACTAAAATGGTTATATAAAACAGAAACAGGTGCATAAAATATGAAACATGCTTAATGAAAAGGTAACAATTAATGGAAGATGAGCCTGTGGAGGTAATTCAGGACTTCTTTGATGCTACATACTGGAACCAGACTACTTGGTTCACCTCATGGACAGGATATTAACAGTTTTGCTGGCAGCATCACAGAACATATTAAATTCTGTGAAAACACCATCTCACCAAACAGGATTGCATGTTGATTTATGAACAATCCTTTGGTAATCGAAAGAAATGCTTAATGAAAAGATGCAAGTCTTCATGTGTAGGGATAGGGTGGAGCTGAAGGTTAAATTGAGAAAATGCAAGCGCTCCTAGAGGAGGAACATGGAGGCCAAAACCAGAAACTCAGAAACTCTGCCAAAGCAGAACAGACAGACGACCAGTGGGCAGGCTGGAGAAAGCAAATTAACTAGTCTTGGCCCACTTGATACTGCACATGAAAACATCTCTTGACCCCCTGTAGTTTGCATATAGACCAAATCTAGGAATGGATCATGCAGTCATCTACAGTATATGCTGCAGAAAGCATACTCCCATCTCGACAGCAACAGGATCACCTTCTTTGATTTTCCAAGTGAATGGAGAGGGTACAGGAAATGTCAGTAAGCACATCCACGATATCATGGATTACAGACTTCCTGACAGGCAGGATACAGTATGTGAGTTTGGGTATTGCTCTGTCTGAATTGGTGATACAGTATGAAAGGGACTGCGCTTTCTCCCTTCCTGTTCACCTTGTACACCTCATACTTTCAGCAAAGTTTTCAGTACAACCTACAGAAATACTGACAATTCTGCAGTGGTTTGCCGTATTGGTGATACAGGAGGAGAAGCACAGAGCACTACTGGATGTTTTTTCTAGAGTGGACTGGGAGGAATCATCTGCTTCCGAATATGACAGGCTACCTGGACCGTGCTTATGCTGGGATAGGGTGTTGATGTGGTGGAGGTGTACAAGTACCCAGGGATCCATATGGACAACACAGAGGCTGTATGCAAGAAGGGAATGAGTGGATGACTTTCTCTTACAGACTGAAACTCTGTTGCCACAAGGACAGATACAGAAAATCTTTCATTTCATTGTATTCTATAGCTCATTTTATAAATGTTTAAATGTTTAGCCTTCTCTGCTTCTGGCAGTAACAGTAGAAATGCTAACTTGACCAAGCCCACATAAATGCTGTAACATGATGTAAAAAATAAAACAAAATATGAAAATAAAAACATTTTATTTTATATGACTGTTATTTTTAACAGTATCTAGTAGGGAACCCTCAGTAGGATATTTTCAAAACTTATTTTCAAAAGTAAAAGACTATATTCAAAGTGTATCCACCCAAAACGTTCTGTGTCATTTCAGGCTCCCTACTATCAGCACCATGAGGTCTGCCTGTCTCTCTCTGCTCCTGGTCACCGCCTGCTGGGCTCTGCCCTTTCGCCAGTCTGGCTTCTTAGACTTCATGATGGAGGATGAGGGATCAGGGGACCCTGTTGGTCATTCCCCAATGCCCCCCGTGATTGGAGGCCCTAAATGCCCCTTCAGATGCCAGTGCCACTTGCGTGTGGTCCAGTGCTCTGACCTTGGTAAGGCAATACACTTCCCAGTGGTGGTTTATATGGTTGTGTAGACTTGTTTTCTAGCAATGATTAAACAATATGAGAATTATCCATGGTTAAAGTCCAAACTCTACAAGTTTCAGTATATACTGACAAACAGAACTCCATCACCCGTAAAGGCCTGTTTTACATGTTTCTTTTTGATTTGCTTGAGCACACCTAACATCTCACTTAGGGCCCAATTCGTAAAAATTTGTAAGAAGAAATTTATTTTTTGAATCATTAAGCTTCTTCCATTTTCTTCATGCAGTCCTTCATTTGCAGTCCTGCTCTGGATTCAAAATGCCTGAGCTAGTTCCATTGTACCTTTATCATGGCATTACTGTTTTTTTTACTCTTTCCCCCTCCTACTAGGGGTAACCATTGTTTCTCTCTTTTGAACTGAGAGGTTTCTGTAATGTTTCAGAAAAAACAAAAACAAAAAAGATTGGGTGTGCATCAGAAGTTAGTGAGGGTGATTTCTCCCTATACAGTTTACTAGAGCTACCCTTGGAAGAACCTATTCTATTGGTTGCCAAACCACATCTTAATTTATATATATTGAGGTGTCAAAACTCATCATTAAGGGTACTGGGCAGATCACCAAATGTTCTTTATGGGGGAAGGAGTTAAGGGCCTGAAAAAAGTCACTTGCTTTCCTCCCTCCACCCAAACCCAAAGGGTCATTGCAAGGGTGTATTGTGTTACTCATTCTTGCAAAGTCCTCCAGAGAACTTGACACCAGTTGTGATACATTAAATGCTTCCAGATGCTGCAAGTCTTATTTCATTTCCTGTAACAAAAAGATTATCAGCTTTTTTCTGGATAACAGCTTTTCTTTAATCACAGCCGAGATTAAAGGTTAACATGGACTTTTTAAATTCTAGTACCTTAAATCAACCAAAAAGTGCTTCTATAAGTTTACATGGTTTATTTACCAAGGTTAGAACTACCATTAGTTGTTTGGGGGTTTTTTTTCATTCACTACAGTCACAACAATTTACTCAGTTGTCATCTTCTTTGTTTGGCCCTCATCTCCCATGTTTGTCTAATCTGATGTATGGCATACACAAAAGGTTCAGTCATCTCTCAAAATCCACCACAGAAAAGTCCCTGACCTCATTTATATTTGGTTATTACATAAAAGTGCTTGACTAGGCAGTTTGGTTTGACAATTCTTTGGCCCTGTTTTTGTTTGGAAAGTATGAGCTTCAAGGAGGAGGAGGACAGGGAGGAGTGTCACTAATGGAGGATACTAGGATGATAAACCAAAGAGAGGAGTAGACAGACATTGCTTAGACAAACAAAAGATGTTTCAGATTCTGGAAAAGAAGCATAAGGAGACAGGCAAACAAATATGAGCAGGTGACTCAAACGGTTAAGTGACAGACAGGCAGTCACAAACATAGACCGTCAGAGAGACCAGTTCCATTATGTCAGTACTCCAAGAGGGCCAGTTAGCAGCAGCACTTTCCCCAAAGATGCAACTCTAGTCTCCACTCTTGCATCAGCACTATTTTTCCAGATCCCCCATCTGCTTCCTAGACCTGCTGGCATGTCCACAACAGACATTCAAGTGCTCAGATACACACACACAGACACACACACACACACACACACACACACACACACACACAGGAAGAAACATTGTATGTATTGGGACACACACAAGTCTGGCCATAAAATGTCTGAAAGAACTCAGAGATGTGGATTTTTCTCAGTGAGGCTGATTGCTGCTGGCACGATGACAGTTAAAACATTCAGGGGGAAAACCGGCGTAAGGGTCAAAAGATGTGATTATATCTGTGACAAAGAGGTTTTGCTGACAGGCTTTTTTTCCATTACAAGTATTAAAATGGCGCAATCCCCCATCAAACCTGTAAAGCTAGTTGTCTTGAAAAATATATGACGGTACAAAGTGAGCAACCTGAGCATCACACCCTTCTGAACAACCTAAAAAAGTCCCAAATTTCCCAAGAGCCATTTGGTTCTGTGACAACTCATCCTTCCCAGAAACAGTTCCAGCCAATGACAGGAAATTTCATAAATGGTGTCATTAATCCTTTGTAAGGCTCCAAATTAGTCCAGTCTACTCCAAAGCAATCATGCACTTGAGATTGTAATCACTTTGATTTAAAACCTAGTGATTAGTGAAGCGAGGACAAGACTCAAAGCCCAGTTTTTCTTGCATATTTCCTGATGGCTAACAGATGAAAACTGAGAAGTGAAACATGGCATTCAGTTAATTTATGCTTGCCATAATTTCAAAAATTCTTAACATTAGACATTTGCGTATTTGTGTAATGAGGCGTGTTTCTTTCAAGCTTTGCATTTGCAGTACATTTGACAGCTTGGCTACAGTTCATTAACCACATGAGGTTAACTTGTCAATGTGACAGTGAAGGATGAAGTGAATAAAGTCTCCAGTCACACAGGCTTAGAGAAAGATCAGAGACACACACACACACACACACACCCCCGGCAACAACCTGTTTCTAGGGGAAAATGTTTATTCCCAAGCTAGTTGACCAAAACTTCCTTGTTTTGGTGCAGTCATAGTTTAATTGGAGGTAGTAACGTTGTCTACAAACGCTGGCCGGCTGCTGTCCAAGCTGTAGTGAAACTGTGAAAAGCGCAATGCTAAAGAGAAATGAAGACCGTTTGCCTTCAAAGTTAAAGCTGCAACTTTTGAAATGTTTTGGCTGCAGTGCTGAGGCACAATTTTTATTTTTAAGGGAGCTAGACAGCGAGTATTTGCAGACAAACATGAAAAACTACAGACAACCATGCCAACTCATTCCACCCACGAGAAAGCCAACAACCTTCAGGAATCACTGCTAACCAGTCCAGGGATACAGATTTGTCCCTAGCAACCAGTGGTTGTATCACATTCCACAGGGCGGACAGCTCTCCAGCAAAGAGTGCATGACATCACATGAGGAACATTAATAAAGCCAAACTTCACGTCCAGAAAACAACGCATTTGTTGGGCCTTATGGAGTTTATATTCGGGTCATTTGTTGCTCAACTGCAATCGAATCACATCAGGTCGCCCTGTATCCTGGATGGTGTTGAGTTTCTTGTCAGATTTTTTTTTTATTTTCACACAAGAGACGTCACATCATTATTCACATTCCAACAGAAAACATTTTCTTTTTAGTGAAGTTTTAAGGGAAATAGTTTGACCAGGTGGTTTTTACAGATTTTTACAGTCTTATGATACAAAATTAATCTGCAGATGAAACATGCCATCTTTAACCATTTATTTTGTTGGATAGTCAACACCACATATTCCACCCATTTTTCTTCTAATACTCCAGTTACATGGAGTACTTATTAAGCTGTGTTTGTCACCAGATAGTTGACTGTAAATTGTAATAAATAGTGTCTAGCTGAGGCAGATGACAGATGTTGGAAACTAGGTTAAGGCCATATTTTTCAGTTGTCATTTGCCTGACATATTAATATATATGGCGTATTTTGAGTTTTTTTGCTTCTATTAGAAACCACAAACACATCCACTTGAAAGTTTTTCCAGCTGGCTTTCTACAAAATTGGTACTTTTATACTAGAGGTATCAAAAAATGAGATTTGAGTAGCAGAAGCAGAGATATTTTGACTTTTCGAAAAGAATAATAAAAGGTGTGTGTGTGTGTGTAAGACTAGAGGTGTACAGTGCAGTGCTATAATGATGACCACAAACTGGTGTGTTAGTGTGTCGTGCACTGCCAAGTTGGAAAAGCTGACAGAAAAACAAACCTAGCAGGAAATAATGTTTGGGTGAGCCGAACAGAAGTAGTCACAAAAACCTTTGAGCCAAAATTTGTCCAGACATACGTATGGAGTGGAGAAACAGAGTGTATTTCTTTGTTAAACAGTTTATTCTACGCCTTCTCCTCTCAAATGTAAACTGCCCATTATGAATCTCGCTGTGTGTTTTTTGTATCGCCACAGAGGCATAAAAATCTCCTTGGTGTCTTCGTTTGACTTTTTTTGAAAACTGTCTTTCACATCAGATGACCGTTTTTTTTTTTTTATTTGTCCATGACGTGCCACGCTAAAGTCCAAGCAAAATGATTTCATGTGACCTCAGTGTCCAGGTATGCAGTTGCATTAATGCCAAAGGAAATTTGTTTCGAGGTCCATTTCCACCATGTGTGCCGCGCAGCACATCAAATATTTTTTTGTCCCTTTGGAATGTCTGTTCTTAAGATCTTAAAGCACCCCAAAAAATTCAAAGCACCATCTGTAATGTTAGATATTCCCAAGTCAATATGCAACAGACATCATGAAAAGGTTTTTATTCTGTAAGACTGTAAGGCACAAAAACTCAATCAAACTCAAGATAACCAGATCTGATAACAACAGTTATCAGATCTGGATTCATAAGTTCAAAGGAACCAGAAGGAAATGTGTGAAAAATTTGTTTTTCCTTGTTTTTCCTCAGTATCGATCTGATTAATTTTACAGGATGATTTAAAAATCCACACGTGTTACCTGACCCAAAAAAAATATTTTTCCCTGGATAAAGACCAATAACTTAAAACATCAGTGAAATTCAAACATCTGCATCCAAACTGTCTTCGCTGCAGCTCATGCTGAGCACACATTGCCTCTGGCAACAACACAAAGTTCCACAAATACACACTACACATTTTCACACAGTCGGACAAAGGCACACAGAAACCAGGGAAGAAAAGCGGGTAACCATTTTGTATCCATTTCCTCTTGAGGTCAGAGTGTGGTTAACCTCTCAGCACCTGAACCACCACTGTCACCGCCATACTTCAAACTCCACCATTCATCATTCGGATGGATTTATTGCACTTGTATGCTGCTTGCTGTCATAACCACACATGCATTTAATCAGGTTGTTATTGAAATCGCCTCCTTTAGGTCTGAAGGCCGTCCCTGAGGATATTCCTGATGACACCACCCTGCTGGACCTGCAGAACAACAAGATCACTGAGATCAAGGAAAATGACTTCAAGAACCTTAAAGGACTACACGTAAGAGATCATTTGCTTCCATAGGGTCGCGTGCCCATGAACTATTTGTTATTCCCAACATTATATAATGTCTGCAGTTATGTAACTACAAAACTAACCCCAGCCCCCTTTCAACATGAAAGCTTGATTATCTACATTGGGAAACATCTTGTATTAAATCTATTTTTTGATGTTGGATAGATCCTCCACCTCCATAAAGCACGACCTCCATTTCCCTATACAAATAGTAAATACCAGGACTGCCACTCTCACAGTCCCCCAGTGCATAGAAATTATTATCCCTATAGGCCTCACAGCCTTACACCTCTGAACTCTCGTAGCTTTCCTTCTCGCAATAAATACCTCAGTCTGACAGCCAGAGCTGTTTCCACTGTAATGTAACTGGCCTCACAAGGGGATTGGTCCACATACCACATATTGCTTCATGTCTGCTCGAAGAGAGGGCAACAGCAGGAGTGAGATTCCTCTGAAAATGCATTAGGAATAACTCCCACCACCACAACATCTGCTGGGTTCAAAATATCTTTTGTTTTTGTTGCAGTTTCATTCGGAAAGTAAGATTTTTTTTTCACAGTCCTATGGTGCATATAGCCATGAATGTTTCTGAGTGGAAGAACTAGAAGCCACCAAGGTGTAAAGTTTCAAATAAAGTTCAAATTCCATAATAAAAGAATATTAAACACAGATTTGAATGTGAAACACTGCTGCTGTATTTTCTACACTGAAATGTTGCACGCAGTTAATGCCTTGAACTCGTCATTTCATGCATCTTTTTAATTAACTATACCAGCATTATAGACACTAGGCAACAATAATAACATTTTACAGTTAAGACTATCATCTCATTTCCCTTGTATTCCCTTTTACAGGCTCTGATCCTCGTGAACAACAAACTCACTGTCATCCACCCCAAGGCCTTCAGCCCTCTGACCAAGCTGCAGCGCCTGTACCTGTCAAAGAACTTGCTAAAGGAAATGCCCGCTAACATGCCAAAGAGCCTGCAGGAGCTTCGTATCCATGAGAATGAGATCACCAAGATTAAAAAGGCCTCCTTCCAGGGCATGTCCCATGTCATCGTCATGGGTATGAAAATTTAAAAAAGGAAAACGTTCCTTTAGCGATATAGTCACTGCATTATATGTAAAGATATTCTTTTGCTCTTCCCTCAAGTAATTACTTACAGAGGAATAGCGAGCAGGTCTGATTTTCATTTGAAAAGAAGAAAACTTGCTCATGTAAACACACCCAGTATGCAGCTGGTGGCTTGACAGCCCTTGGGAAGGTTGATTTACTGTATTTGTGTATGATGATGTCCCACAGACTTTGGTGACCTGTTAATGTATTCTGTTGTGTCTTAAAATACGACCCCCACTTCTTTTGCTGAATTTTACAGTTTACCCCCAAATCACATGTGCATATTTGTACACTGACCTGTATTGCTGTTTATCCATCTGGATTGTTTTGCTTGAGTTGATCCAAATTTTGGAGATGGTGTCTCCTTTCTTCTGTATATTCTCTGCAGAAGGAACTGTGCTTTTCCCTTGGCTCAGCTGGTTGCATACTTGTGCAACTTTCATAGATGAAATTGCAAAGTTGTTTAGCATAGTGAAGCCTACAAGCAAGATAAGGCAGAGCCCCCAAACCGCATACCATCATACAAATGTAACAAAACTCCCTGTCTTCTCCTAAAATAGCAACACATCTTCCCAATTTGGTATGACTCTTTCCCAATCATATATGCAGAAAATGATGAGCTCACAGTTCTTACCAATTAGAATTTGGTGTTTAGGTTCAATTATCATTTCTTCTGCTGTAATAATAACAATTTCAAACTTAAGTTGTTTGATTAAAATGCACTGGAACACTGCAAGGCAGGTGTTGTTTAGTTTCACTATATTTGCAAGATTGCAGAGATTCTTACCACTGAAATCTCCAAATCTGGGCAACTAACACCAAAAGGAAAATGCTTAAATTTAATTTTGCTGTGAATTGCCCCATTAATTTCCCCCTCACTTTGATAACTCTTATCTAACTCATAAAATTCCCTGTTCCACAAATAAAGTATCAGTCTGTCACTGATTAAACTAAAGCCAGTGTGTGGATTCAATCAGCTGAAATGCAGTGAAAGTGATACGAGAATGATCCTCCCTCTCGACAAACCAGGAAATCTGGCATGGAGAAAGATGACTTTGCAAACAAAACTATTCTCTTGCCCAACTACAACAAAACTATTTCATAAGTCAGCCCTCATTGTTCTCATAACACACCCAGGGAGGAATTAATTTGGGATCCATTTCTCTTTTTTCATCATGTGTCCTCAATTCTTTCTTTTTTTTCAGAGCTTGGATCCAATCCTCTGAAAACTGCAGGAATTGAGGCCGGTGCTTTTGCTGACCTGAAAAGGGTGTCTTACATTCGCATTGCAGACACTAACATCACAGAGGTCCCCAAAGGTATTGCTCTTATCTATTACCACAAATAACTCCTAGAAGAAGATTTGTGTGTGTAATTGGATTTTAGTTTACAGCGAAACAGTGGGTGTAGTGTAGAAAGAAAAGAAAAAAAAAACATTGTACTGCATGCTCCAAACCTTTTGATCTCAGGGTAGTATAAGATTAGTCAGTTATTAATGAGAACAGTTTCGAACAGGTGGACAGAAATATCCACTTCTTGCTTTTTTCTGTCAGAGAAGATAGTTGCTGCCACTTGTTACCACTTGTTTTTTGATGTGTATCTTTGTCTTGTGGGTTGACAGGTCTGCCCAGCTCTCTCTCTGAGCTTCACCTGGATGCAAACAAAATCACCAAGCTGACAGCTGATAGGCTCAAAGGCCTGAAGAACCTGGCAAAGTAATATGCATATATTTATCATTTTAAACTGTGATTTCCTTTGCATTTTGAGCTTTAAAGTAAGTGCATTGCAATACATTGTTTTAATGTTTTATGCTTAGAAAAAGAAGAAAAACATGACTATCCAGAGTCCTAAATTTAAAAAGAATCTGCAGATGCCCAAATGGATTCAAGAGTAGACCACTGGCTCACATTTACGTGTAAGAGGGGAAAAGTTTATTATGGGGTTTGTATTTGAATGATAATTAAGCTGAGGGTGCCTGCAGTTGCTTGTATACAGGCTGGAGTGCAGTCAGAAGGGAGCCGTAGGAGAGTGAGTGGGGCAGAGGGAGCTGAGATTAGAGCTGGTTGAGTTTTGCAGAGCTAGGTTTTTCTGCAATACATAAAGAACAACAGTCTGGGGAGGTTCACTGGAAACTGAAGTAAGCCTCTTAAGACAAGCACTTTTTTCCATTAATCTGAAGTCATCTGAATTTGTCAGCTTCAGGTCTGAATGTGCACATTTTGTCATATTTCTCTACAGCAGAAACCTAGTAACATTTTCATATCAACACAAAGAGGTACACACAAGATTGCAATGTACTAACTTAAAGGTGATCCCTTATGTTAATGTTACAGTTACATTTATTTATTCTTAGACTTTATTAGACTGGTTTTACACAATTTGCACTTCAAAATGATCCTCATTTATCTTATAGTGGGCCTCAGTGCAGTCACTTTTGCATCCTTTCCCCTCCCTTTAGGCAGCTTTTTTCTGATTGGTTGCCACTCACAAATAGAAGGTTTGAACAGCTGGTGGGTGTGGCTCCTATGAATGCAGCTCTAGGCCTGACATGAGTACTAAATCGAGAATATCTGTTCTCCCCGATATCATACAGAGCTACCAGACATTTGGAGAGCAGGCTGAGGTCTAGGCTTGTGGCTCATAAGGATTACTTGAATTTGAATCTAAGCCATAATTATCAAAATTCAAATTAAAAAAAGTTTTGGAACACATTCAATTAATACAGAATGTATGAAAATGTACCTTTCTGAACGAGTTACCTTTTTGAATTGTGTTTCCACCCTTTGGTCTGGTTTGTTGACCTGGAAAGCTAGCTGCAGTATTACTGTTTAAGCAATTTTCTGTCTAGCAAAACCTAAAGCCCTAAGCAGTGCTTTCTGGATAATCAAAATAAATGGTTTGCTTATAAATTTGAACAGAGTGTGTTTATAAGATCACTGCTCAGATTATGCCAGGGATGGCATACCAAACCAGAACAAAGTCAAGAGGAGCATAAGATGCTTTTTGTTTTCCATTCTCTCATAATGAAGTAAGTGAGTTGGAGATTCTGGGCTCTGCAGCAGGTATGGATATTTTCCTGTATGCGCATTTCCTCTGGTAAATCTCTCTCACTTCCTTTCAGCTCATTTTATTAGCTAATGAGGACTCTGGAGTGAATGTCACTGAATGGCTTAGTTTTGCAATTTACTACTTTTTTCTACTTCCTGATTTTCCTTGCAGGCTGGGTCTGAGTTACAATCAGATCAGCTCTGTGGAAAACGGCACACTGGCTAATGTACCCCACCTGCGAGAGCTGCACCTTGACAACAATGCTCTGACCAGTGTTCCTCCTGGCCTGCCCGACCATAAGTACATCCAGGTATATGCTCATCTGATTAACGTTAGGATTACAGTACTTCTTGTGTTAACAATCCAGTTTTGAATACACATCTCGATCAAAGGAAGGCTGTTATTGCAACCATTTAGTTCCAGAAAATAAATGCTTCATGGGGAGGGTAGTTATGTTTCTCATTTTCTTATGGTTTGATCACACACAGCTCCTTTTCTCTGATGTAAACCATACTGAAAAAGTTTACTTTGCTGCATGTTTGCATTTGGTTTGTTTAGGTTAACAATGCTCGATTACAAGTCAGTCAAGGCTTTCATAACTCAAGTCATATGGATACATTTTTTGTTTGTTTATTAAGTAGACTGTTGGTAGCATAAACTGATACAGATCTGGGAAGTAGGGGGAAAGTAGATGGGCCATTTAACGTTTAGTTTGGCACTTTAATATCTCAAACAGTGGAATTACTGCTTCAGTCTTATCTCAAAAGGCTCATTCATTTAAGGCAATTCCCTGAATTTCTCAATAGATCAAAAAGTATTAGATCACAAACTACCTTTTTCTGTGAATGTTGTCAAGAGCAAACATCCCAGACTTTTGGAAGAAATGAACCAGATTGTTAATATAACTTTTAACATTTGCAAACTATGCACAGTCTGCACGAAACTGTTACTTCCAGTACGGATTGGGACACTTCCATTCTCTGAGTCAAAAGGATATTGTGTGGTTCATCTGCAATTCCTGTTCCTGGACATCCCACGCAAGTCTGTGGAAAGCCTAAAGTGGCATGGCAATAATTAAATGACAATCAGATACAGTATGAGATGGAGAAACTTGCAGAGGCAGCAGAAACTGTAAGCATGCTGGAGCGCATTAAATAGCACACCCTCTATGAGATTTACCAATAGAATGAGCAGAAATATATCAGCTGATTGCTCAGCTGATGTGGACTGATAGAAGTTGCATAACACAAGGTTTTATTGCGACTGTAAGAATATATACACTTAAAATAATATTTATAATATATTTAATATATTTAGGATGTTTTTTATATTAAAAAAACAAAGAAAGGTGGACAACAGCATTGTTTTAAGTGAAATCAGATGTTTAGAAAAGGTTTTATTTTAGGAGCCATATATAAAGAAATTATTTATAGAAGTCTTTTTCATGCTTTTTGTTCTCTCTTTTGACTTTTCCATTGTATATGATGACTATAATTCATTATGACCTTTCTACATATTTAGCACGGTGATTCTGAAGTCTGTAATTAACATTATATTGTTATGCCACTTTCCCGCCTTTGCTCTTAGAGCCTAGGAGCTTTGTCATTTTCCTGAGTTCTCCATGTTTTTCACACGCCTCTTGATTATTATGTATGCAGTCCTTTTCTCCACTGTCTTTAGTTAAACATCCTGAAGAGAGAAGGAAATTCAGCCTGGTTTGGTTGTTGCTATTATTCATTTTGAGACATATTATTTTCTTCTTTATCTGCTTTATTCTGGAAAAGCCAAATTATTGCCATGCATGTTCGGTGACCGAATGTTGTTATTATTTTAATCCCTGCTCTAGGTGGTCTACCTTCATGCCAACAAGATTGCTGCTGTGGGAACAGAGGACTTCTGTCCTCCTGGCTTCAACACCAAGAAGGCCATGTACTCTGGCATCAGCCTGTTCAGCAACCCCGTGCCTTACTGGGAAGTTCAGCCAATCACCTTCCGCTGTGTCTTTGACCGCTCCGCTATCCAGCTCGGCAACTACAGGAAGAAATAGAGCATCCTACATGCCACTGCAAGGAAGTGTGTGTTTGTAAATGAGTGTGTGAGAGTTTTGTATGTGTGAGTGTTTGACAACAGCCCCACAACACTGACTCCCTACCAACACTGCCTTTCCACAAATGATGATACAGTTAATTCGCATACTCATTTCAAAACTCTGTGGACCTCAAACACAACATATCAGATTCAATATTCAGCTTCAAGGTTTGTGCAACGATAGTACCCACAGCTTACTGCAAATGCTAGCACACTATGGTGACGCTCTCGTGCACAGGGCAAATCATTCACGGGACCAGTTACGCAAGCATTAACATTGCATATATGTTCACATATGTGCTGTAACATATTAATGTGTATAATATGTGCAATTTATTCAGTGGACAACAAATTAAAAGATGAACCCAAACCAAAAAAAACAACAACAAAAAAATCTCACTCAGTGGAAATCTCAATTTAATCACCTTTTAGACCTGTAGCATTGTATGAATTAGCTGGCCTGTAGAGCAGGCAGCAATGGGTTAACTTGTGTTTTACAATACCTTTAACAACCGGTATACTAGAATGTACTAGATATTGCCTGTGTACTAAGAATAGCATTCAAAGTGTAATATTACCAAGCTGCACTTAAAGAACACAGAGTTTCTATTTGTATTGAACTCAATCCAAGTAGAGATAAAAGCAGCAGTGACTCCATTCACTTTGTGATTTCTTGTGCTTCCTTCCATGTTGTTTTAGCTCTGGATCTTTTTATATATTTTCTCCATCACATTCCATCTCCTGTTCTGCTCCAAGTGTGTGCTTCCCATAAAACAAGGTGAAAATAGCTTCTTAAATGTAGAATAAATCATATATGTTTTGAACTGAAGCCATGCCCAAAGATTTATATGCATGCTCTTAATTTTTCCTTTCAACTTGAACCTGATGCTTTCTTTATTGTCTTGTTAATGCGTGTATGTGTCTCTTTCATGTTTACCTTCCCTTTATTTGTATTTTTTATTCTTTTTGTCAGAAAAAGTTGGAGGGTCTATGTAGACTGTAGCATGCCCACAGCAACCATATTGGTGTGAATGTTGTATGTATAGATGCTGTATATAAATGCTGTATAAAAACCTCTCATTGCTTACATGCACAAGCGCTTACCATAGCTCAGACTTAATATATCAGCAACAAAGGTGTTCCTCTTTTTTTCGGAGCAGGGGCTCCAGCTAAGTTGTCATGAACAAAATAAAAATACTAGTGGAAACAGTAGCAGTTTTTAATGGTTATAATGACCAGAATTAGCATTATTATCACTGGTGTGAATGGAGAGATAGCTCCAAGGTCACCGGATGGCACAAATGATCAAGAGGAGGGGTGAACATAAAATGTACTAAATGTGAGAAATCTTCACTTACATAGAACATAAATTCACATTAAATTTAAATGCTGCAGCTAACAGGAGGCATATCATTGAGAGAGAACCTTGGCAAAGACTGGAAATGTGCAATAAAAATTTCAATTTTGTTATTTCAGCCGACTGCATTTCAGAATAAAACCAGACTAATAAGCGATCTAGGTTTGACTATATTTCAGTTTCGATGATTTAAAAGTCATTGATCACTTTCACTTTTATCACAGCTTTTATCCGCTGGCTCTAAACATCAATGCTTTCTTACCATCTGACAACAGTAAGTGAGTCACACCATCGAAACTGTACTTCTGTACAGTTTTAATTATTTTAATTATAGTATACAGGTCTGCAAGAGCTCAACATATGATGACAGCATGAGGGGGGTTTTAGTGACTTATTACACTGAATTAAAACAGCATTTTTCATTAAAACAGTGATTTTGAACTGTTATAAACCCAACATGTTGAAGATAAGTATACTGCATTATTCACTGGTACAACATATTATCAGTGGGTTATGTAATAGGTGTTTTAGTTTATTTTCTACATTTACTTATGCTATGTATGGTTCCGGGTATTGAGGACATTCCCAACATTTACTGGCCAAGACACTTCAAGCAGATCGTCAGTCCACTGTTGCACTGCTTATATTTACATGTATGCTGCAAATGGTCTGTCCAGGGTGCACCCAGTCTCTTGCCCTGTTACAGCACGGATAGGTTAAAAATCCAAACTGCATATAAGAGACAGTGCAATCACCATAAAGTCTCCTGTGCGGTGTGTTTGATTCTTCAGAGGAAACCAGAGCTCAGACACAAACACATCATGCACATTTCACACAGGTTACCAGGTTTGATAATGGAGCTCTATAATCACCATCATACAACATCCAGATCCCAAGGTGAGTGAAAATACTGTGGTGAAGGCTGTAAAGAGCCTTAAAAATCTAACTTATGGTAGATTCATTTGCTTCTAGCTACCCCAGCAGGCTCTAACTCATTTTGATGGGTTTTGTGGTCCGGGATGAAAAAACAGTATTTGCAGAAGAAACATTTCTGGCCAGTGAGCCATCGGAGATTTATAGTCCTGGAGTCATTTAGGAGACTTTAATGGGAATATTTAGGTTAAAGAAAAAAGATATTGCCCTCCCATGAGATATATAGTGGTTAAAATTCCTGACTCCAAATAAGGCTGTAAGGTGTCCAGTGACAAGAAGTTTTTTGTTTTGTTTTGTTCTTTTATTAAATAGCACGATATCTTTTTTAATTCAAAAGTGTGCTATTATCATTATTTTTGGGGGGGCTTTTTTGAGCATTCAATTCAATTTGTCTTTGATCTTATTTTCTATAAAGGGAACTTACCTATGGAGTTCCCAAAAACCCAACACAGATCAAGATTTTTTTTTAACTAATCCACCTTGCTGTCATGTTTATCAGTGGAAAGTCATATTTCTGTTACAGTCAAGCCAAAAAAGTAGTTTAAGCCTGCCTTTACACTTGGATTATTTATTTTAAAGGCAATTCTGAGGACATACATGGGAAATTAGCAGTAGCAACAAATGCAGTGATCCCTTTCATTGGATAGTTGTTAAGCAAACATTTACATCTGTCCATGTCAAATAAACATTGAGTGAAATGTAATCAATGACTGAATGAATATGTTCGAACAGAAAAAAAATATAACTGACTTATTGAGGTAGAATGAAACATATAAAAACAACAAACACAACAAACACAGTTTTGTTGTACATGTATGATGACAAATACAGTCTATTCCATTCTATTCTTCTATTCTAAAACACCAGACACTATTTAACCTGATGAGTTATTCAGTTTTCATGAGATCACCCAGTCATGAAAATGTTTGGGGTTTTATAATCATTTCACTTGGTAACTATGGGGGGTTAAATTACAAATACTGCAAACAGAAAAAGATGTTACGAAAAGTAAAATATTAACGAGTTGCCAAAAGCTCAAAACTCTCTGCCTCTGATATGACTTGGTTCTTCTATTTTCTTTAGACAAGGACAGAAAAGCATCAGTGTTTGAGCTCTGGCGCTCATCCCAGGACCTCAGAGCGGGTTCAGCTCGACAACATGAATGCTCTTCAATCTGTTGCCCCCATGTGGTGGCTATTGATAGAGCACTTTCTATTTTCCATCCGCCTTATTCCCTCAGTTTCACACACACACAGACACATGCCAAAGCAGCATGCAGCTTGATCTTCTGCACAGACGTCTATCTTCTCGTTGCCAGGACTTGTGAGTGTTTAGGTGTGTGTGTCTGGTGTTTTACTTCATGTGCTGGAGAACTTGAGAAGCACTAGTTGGGCTGTGTGCATGCACAGATCACACTGATTGCTAAGAATAAGAGTCTAGTGTTATGCAACTGAAGTAGCCTGAGCCCTTCACCATGTTATGAGAGGAGAGTCGTGAGATCCTGCTAAGAAGCAGATGTGCCACTGATCCATGCAAATGTTTGCTTGAAACTACATTTATCAAATGCAGCTTATAGAAAAAACCCTGAGCTTATATCTGTCTGACTACCTGCAATGTGGTATTCTCCTTAATCTACCTATCAACACCTCAACAATGTGTTAAACCCTGTTGTTGCTGCACGAGGCATTTTACATGAAAACCAGTGTGCCTTAATTGGTCTACTTTACACTAAATCCTTTAATTTAGGGATTTAAAGAAAATTAAGGCATGTTTGTGTGATATAAATAGACGCGCAAAGGTCTGTTTTGTTAAGTAGATCCTCTCATTTTGTTGCCGGGTCACTCTTGGAGCACATGTGAGCCCATGAGACACCAGGTGAGAGAATCACTCAGGTTGCCAGGGATGACTCTGTCTGTGTTAAGCACAGCCTCATGACCACATGGTAGGAACAGAAGGTGGTGTCTGAATGCTGTCTGAGATTTTATTAGAAGCTTCTGTGTGTTGGTGCCAAGAAGTCCAAGAATATCCTGTTTGCTAATATGCTTGCTTGGATCTCCATCCGTGTACCTCTGGCAGTCCATGTGCATATGTGTGTTAGTTTGTTCAGTATTCTCTTATTTTCTTATGCCCCCTTATTTATATGCATATGTCTGTCTGAGTGTCATGTTGATCAGAAACGAGGTCCAATGTTAAGTAATGCAAATTTGTTGATAAAAAAAGAGAACAATATGCAATTTTTTGTATACAAAAAAAAGGCTTGTTTAGATGAAGTGAAATTGTGCAGTCTGTATTACATTGTGCACAAATGCTGGGTAGGATGCATGGAGAATTCAAAGTAGTTAAGTGTCCATTAAGGCCTCCTTTTATTGCAAAGCTTTCAAAAAAGGTAATTTGCACAAAGCTAGCATAAGTACCACCTGGAATTGCGTGCTATTTTTGAGAGTTTGATGTCATTCAGTAAGTATTTTTAAACTCTAGATATAACAATATCTTGCTAAAAGACTGAGGCCAGAGTTACATCTTCATTGCAGAAACCCCAGCTTCGTCCCCAGTGCTAAGTGACTATAGCCAAGCTATTTTGAACATAGCCCTATATGACGCTACTGTTGTAATTAATGTATTTATTTTTTGTGTCTATTTCACATTTAATGTTAAACTCACGTGTTTGGCCAGATGCCAAGTGAACCATCCCGAGTTCACAAAATGAAAAAGAAGGAAAAAGGTTGCCCAGGTTGATGTGGATGTTCTAGTTTGCAAACGGCTAGCTCATGTTTTTTGTCAAACTAGGTTATCATCATTGAGCAACTTTTGCAACTGTCATGAAGAAATTTGCTTGACATGACAAATAGTATAGTGAGGAAAACAGTGATAAAAGCCAGCAAGAACATATTTTATGGGAGCAAGTAAGCTGACTAGGGAAAATAACAAAACAAGAGCATAATTTCAGATTGGTCTCACTCTGGTTCATAAAACCATTGACAGGAACACAGCAAAGACAACCAGCAACCAAAGAAAAACACTTTTTCTAGTTACATTTGAAGAGTATACTGTGACTTGTATGTCCATGTTTGGAAAGATGTCTTGTTCCTTTTTCTGATTTATCTGATTTTATCTGTAAATAAATCAAGTTCCTGTATTACTGCCATTATTACTGCATCCAAAAAATGTCATAAACCTTAGCCGTATATAATTTAACTTGAAATTAATTTCAAACATACTAAAAGAAAACCAACATTAGGACGTGCTATGTTGAGCTTCAGGTTTTTGAAATGTGTGAATATTTCAATATATGATCACTAAGGTGGACTCCATCTTTGCTTTCTAGTCTCTGCCATTTGAAGCATCAGTATTAGAAGTTTGTTACCACCATATTGACTGTTTTAAGCTAGCAGTGACCAGAAAATAGAGTGTTAAGTTATTGGTTAACATTAACTTGACTGATTGTGACTGCATGCAATGAACTTATGATCTTGTTCCGTTTGGTATGGTGGCCAGATGGGGGACCAGGTCTATTCACAGCAAGTTGCCGTCTTGAAGTCAACTTTGGTGCGTCAAGACAGCACTGGAACAGGAATAAGATGCAGTCTTATCAGTTTGCAATTAAATGGGGTCAAGTTGGCAATTACATGCACTTATAATGTTTTTATTAATGTCAGCCTGTTATAGCGTCACTGGGCATCATATTAAAAAAATTTAAACTGTGCTATACATAATTGTGTGCAATATCATAATTTCATATGATAAATTACTCCATATGGTTTCTTGAATTTTTTTTCAAGGTCAACTTTGACCTTGGGCATTAACAGTGAAGGTCAAGGAGAAATGCTTTGTCAACCTAGTTACACATGTCCCCCAAGGCCTAGTATATTGTTGTGAAGTTTGAAGAAGATCCATAAAAAACTGTGGGCAATATAAAGTTGTTACTAGTTTTCACATTTTGTGTGACCTGGACCTTTACCTTGACCCGAATGTCACCTAAATTAAATCAGCTTGAACTGTTACTGGGATCTTCCATCACACAAAATTTGAAAGTTATATCCTGAAAATTGTGGCTGCTAGAGTGCTAACAAACAGACAGACAGACAAACAAACTGATTAGATACTCCCTCCCTTCGAGAGGAGAATAAATCACAATAATTGCTTACATTCATCTAGATTTGTAGATTTGATAGACACATGCAGAAATTCCTCCACCAATAGTAACAGGATAGCAGTATAAAATCACTCATCAGCGCAGACTCACTCAGATTTATGATTGGCTATAGAGGTCAAAATTGCTTTCAGTCCTAATCTAGTGGCTCAGTCACAGCAGAGTAGGACAACAACATCCTTGTAACTAAAAAAAATATAGCAATGGTTTCCCAAGTGACTGCATTCAGTTTTTTCACATTTGTGAACTAGTAGTTGTTCCAGGGTTTAAAGTAGGATTTGGCAGGTTGGGGGACCCTAAGATCAGGTGTAGCTTATAAGTCAGTCACAAAGTAACCTTTTTTATTTGGGATGCTGCAATCAGCTGACCTTTACTGCTGCTCCTGTATTCACTGCTCTTTGAGGATTTAGCTGAACTGAATTCATTAAGATATAAGCAGAAGTGCAGATCCACTCATCATGGGCATTAATGTCATGTTCATTTTGGGCTTTTAATGATTTCTTTGAACGACTCTTTTTCCAGGGTGGAATGATTGTACAGCATACTTTTGTAATGGCTTAAAAAAAAGTAAGAATAGGGTGCAAAAGTTTGAAGTTATTTTGGATGTTCTCTAATCCACATGGCGTCAAAGATATGCGTACAGACTGAGGCTAAGTCGTTTTGCAGTTAAATAACCATCCTGCAGCAACTATATCACTATTTGTGGAGGGATTTCTGAATTTCTGCTTCTGTTGATTTCTACTGTGGCCACAAACCTGGTCCCCCTTTTCAAACCAACCACTTCAAAGGTAATAAGATCACAAGTTCATTGCACAGAGTTGCAATAAATTTGGTTGTGCCATATTCTCCAACCATTGTTTTCCCTAGTGTGACTCTAACATAAGGTGGGCTAGCCTTGTGACTGATATTTCACTACCACATGGGCGTAAAATGTTCCTAGGGTTCTCAGTCAGTTTCACCCCCCTGTCATCGCCATCAAAAGACCAAGATGATAACCAGGTAAATGCTGCAATCAAGGCTTTACAATAAAACCTCACTAATTGGACGATGTCAGGGTGGTTATGGCCATCTTTTACGTATAGTCTACCTTTGGGAACCAGTCTCAAGAGGCCAGTAGAGGTTTGTAACGCTTCCACACTACTTTCATTTTCAGCCCCAGCATTTTACACTTTGCCATTAACTGCATGCATTCAGTTTTACATCTGCATCTGTTCTGTCAGACATAGATGGGATGTACGAATATGTCATCCAGGTTAGAGTGATTCATTTTAAGCTTCAGCCTTTAGATTAATAAGCTGTTAATCAATATATAATACCTTTGGAGGGAGAAGGGATCACGGTGAGATTATGTTATTACATGGTATGTTATTATATTGAGCTCTGAAAGAAAAAAGAAAAAAATCTAAAATACTTTGGCACAATCTTGTCACTCGAATTTGATGAAGAGAAATATTATATATGTAAGCTATATAAATAAGTTTTCATATAAAACAATGTATCAATTGGAATGGTTATTTGGGAGTTACACAAGTTACAGTTAATAAACAAAGTATTAGGAAAACAGTGCTGACAGCCAGTGTCAGTCCTCTGGTCTAATGGAAAGGATAGGACAGCATAAGGCAGACATCAACACATTCAAAAAGAGACATAGTGACTAAGCAAAATGACTAAATGTCTGTTTTCCAGCCTCAACTAAAAGAACAGTCTGGAAAAACTTGAGTCTGAGTTCATACAAAACAGTTCCAATAACAGGGGTAAAAGCACAGACGCCTCAAGGAAATAAATATTTTGGGAAGCTTGTAGCAAACATGTCAACTGTGCTGAGACCATTGAAAAAATGTTTTTATTCCGCATATAACTTTGGAATATGCAAAGACACTTGTTATGATCAAGAGGTTTTATTGTTTGTGCACATTAGATTATTGGCTCCAATTTGCAGCAACAATGAATTAAATGTGAGGTGAGAGAAAAGTCACTCGTAATGAGGAAACCAGTGAGCATTTTTTTTTTCCTATCTCAGCAGAACTCCTCAGCATTTAATGCTCATTGTCTAGGTTTTATGACCCACAACTTCTACTAATTTGCTCTATTGTCTACAGCCACTGTTTCCAGTAACAGTGTTTTTACCTGACTTCCACCGCACCAAACAGACGAACGTTACTGGCTACTGAACATTAACTGAAGCTGAGCAGCTGCAATGCTACAGAGTAGTGGATATACATCTGCCATTTGGACACCGCTTCTGGTCTGTGTCTGCCTAAACACAAAAGATCAGTGCAGCTGTTCTCTGTAGTTCGTAGTTGGTAGTTTAGTATTGCTGATTCAGTAGAAAGGTTTCCTGGGAACTGGGTTCAAAATCCAGTTGATTTTTTGTTTTGTTTTATTTTCAAGGGACTATGAGCCTGTATTACATAATGTGCGACAGATAAATCACAATAACACTGGCCACACACTGACCATTAACCTACCCCTATGTTGCAGAATGCAGTTAATAGATTACTCTTACAGCAGCACAGAGAGCATCAACTGAAATATATAATATGTAATATACTAAAATAAACTTGAGTTCACGTGTTTATCGATCAATTCCCAAGATTAATGATATTCAGCAATATTACTCTGGTCTTATCTGCCATTCCAGTGCTTTATTTTTTATGTTCTTTATAGATTTCTATCACCTGTAATTCTGCTATTGTCTCTGGTTGGAGTAGGCGATGCTCAGTTGATGAATTCTGTGTGGAGGACGAGTCAAATAACATATCAGTGTTATTTGACTCTTTTTATTCGTTCCCTTTTATGTGAGTGCACACAGAACCTGACGATGAAAGCCCAGTTTTATGAAGAAAATTGATAACCACCATCTGGACATCTCTTAGCTCTGGCTGGAGTTTTAGGTTTTGTTATAACAGCTAGGCCATTTGTGTCTACTAAAAATATGGAAGCTCTGAAAGTAGCCCAAATTTACTACAAGTTTTATGTAATGAAAGAACATTAACTGGAACTTGAAAGCATCATTAGCTGTCATCTATGAATCATCTATGAAAAATAACGATACTCTAGACTCCTGAAAGACTCAGTTTTGTGAGTTATGTCTTTCAGAGCATTCAGACGCTGAATTAAGACAGGTCCATTAAATTTGCCACGTGTTAAACTGGGTTGTTGTATCTTAGTTTTGTTTACTGAGTGACCTATAATAGGGTTTTTAGCATTTTAGCAGTCCAGTGAAAAATTAAGTACACCATTAGGGACTCCATAGGAATTAAGAGGGTATAACACAGCACTGCAATCTTCTCAACAGATGAATGTCCCAGTAAATTGTCCCATGCAGTGCTCAGAGCAACTGCAAGAAAACATCTGAGACTCTACTTGCCTTAGTCAGCTTTTTAACTGTTGAATTTCATGAGTACAATTAGAAAGACTGAATAAGGATGGCTTCTTTGGAAGGTTTGTCAGGAGAAAGTTTCTTGTCTCTAAAAAAAACATGGCAGTATGGCTTAGATTCATAAAGTTGCATCTGGACAAACCACAAGACTTCTGGAACAGTGTCTTTTGAATAGACAAGACCAAAGTGGAGATATTTGGCCATGATGCACAAACCACACTGCAGTCATTGAGTCGAGCATTCTACTCTAGAGTCAAATGTCAGGCCATCTTTCCAAGAACTAAAGCTTGGTCCAAACTGGGTCATGCAACAGAACAATGAACCCAAGAACAAGAGCACATGCACAACTGAAAGATTGAGAAAGAGGACACTGCAATGACCCAGTGAAATTCCAGACCTCAACCCAACTGAAGATCTGCAGTTGCATCTTAAGAGAGCTCTGCATAAATGAATGCCCGCAACCCTCAGTGGATTGAAGTAATGCTGTAAAAAACAGTGGGCCAAAATCCGATATGAGAGACAAAGTCATACAGAAAACAATTATTGCTTCTAAAGGTGCTTCTGCAAGCTTTTGATTCATGGAGTGCGCTACGTTTTCACAGGGCTGCCAAGAGTCACAGTACTGTACCCTGACTCTGACCGCTTGCTCGTAGGAAATGTTTTTAATAAATCACCTGGAGTGAGTGCCTAAACATAAGTGTAAAAAAATAACATCCAATAAACATTCAGCTGTACAAGATCAGATATTTTGTCAGGAAAACGTTTTCTAGGTCCCATCAAACCATTCAGTATGAGCTTCTTGGAGACACATGAGGACCCCTGGCTCTCCAAACTCTGCAAAACTATTAATGCCTCATTGGCCTTTTAATTTCGTAAATTGCATACATTTTAAGAAACTGTATACAGTACATTGCATTGATTGTAGAAACACATAGCTTTGTGGAAACCTTTGCATGTCATTATGTTTAGTGAGGATCCAAGTGTTAAAAAGAGCTCTGTTTTTAGAATTTAAAGGTCGGAGTTTTCGCCACACAATTTGAGAGGTGTGTCAAGGAAGGTGTTTATGATTTATATGTGAGTCGGGTAACAAGCTGCACTGCAACCAATTAAATCCAGGCGCCATTTCCTGGAATGCATTGATGGTATGATGGATGCCCACCAACAAATGAGAGAAACATTTGGCCCTTTACTCCCCCAACCCTCCTTTATTCAGCTGCACTATTTAGAGAAGTTATGGCCACCATGGGCCACATTCTTCTTTTGTCTTACTGTTTGTTTATAAATGAATATGATACAGAGATTCACTGTAAAAGAATGTGGGGAAGGAAAATATAGGGTGCAAGAATGAAAAGTACAATAATTTATATCGTAGACATATGGGTTCAATTGGATCTGCTTTGACCTGCTTTTTTGGTCAAAAACAGAGGAGAAGAAATATTTACGTCAAGTGTTATGTAAGTCTGTTCTGGCTGTTTTTATCTTCTTGGTCAAATTTTCCAAAGCCTGATTCACAGCTCGAGAAGTACAGCTGAATTTATTCTTTTTCATGACCAGTGTCTGTGTTACGGGTCTGCCAGAGATTGTTTTCAAATTTTTCCAGACATAGCTTCTCCTGCCCTTTGAATTTTTCCACACACAACCTACTAAAATTCAAGTTTGGTTTTGCCAGTGTGAACAAATGCAATGACATGGTTTGACTGTAACAGTGACAAGTAACAACAATAAGGGAAAACTACTTTTATTATAGTCGTATATGGTGCAATATATTTCTGTTACTTGTTGCACCTGCTCTTGGTTAGTTTACAAAACTTTTTGGATGATGCTCTTTGAGACTGATACTGATGACATCTTCAATTTATCTGATGCCCTGACTCCAGTTATTTGAAGAAGCCTCCTACCCCCCCGTCTTGTCTCGTCTCGTCTCCTCTCCTCCCCTTCCTATTCCCTCTCTGTGTCTCTCCATCTACCCCTCTCTCTCCTCCCCCTCTCTCCTTCTTTCTCTCTGTGTTTTTCTCCAGAGACTTCCAGTTTTTGAACACCAAACTCTTCTTACCTACTGGCCCTCCACCCCACACGCACACCGAGATAGAAGCACAGGTAAGCTTGTGACTGAGGGCATGGATTTATGATTTCCTGTTTGAATATTCTTTCTTATTTCTGGGATTACCAACTGTTACTACAAGGCTTTAGGGCACTGGCTGGTGCTGCAGCAGAGAAGGGAAAAAAATACATGTGCACTAACAAATAATAAGTAGAAGTAGGAGTTTGATCATTTGCATTTGGGTGTGTGAGCCTTGGTTTTTTACTTGTTTATATAGGTCTACAATGCATTTTAAAGACTGTTTGACAGATTTTGGTGACTTTAGACGTTGGAAAATAATCTGCTGCTCTTGGATCCAGTGTCTGCATTTTTCATGGGTCTGGATTCAATTATTCTGGTTTTCCTTTGTCTGCAGACTTGAGTATGTAAAGCCATGATCTTAAACGAATATAGATTTTTGCATGCTTTTATATGTGTTTGAGTCATTAATTATAAAGCCAGAAAGAATGTATTTTTCAATGTTGAAAACTTAAAGCATACCTTCAAAGCATTTACATCTGCTTTTGTGTATTCTTGGAACATCCACATTATGTTATTGCTTCAATTCAAGTTTAAAAAAAAACATCTATCATGTAGTTTGGCTTGTGGTGCAGCTATAATGATGTGATTCAAACAGATTATTAAGTTGATCTAGGGCTCAGTGCTCTCCAAATTAGAAATGTCATCCTCGACTGATCATATAAAATGCCTTAATACACTGGGGAGTGGGTGTGGCATTCTCTTGGGTGGGTGAAGAGTTATCCTAACAAATTTTTAACTTCAAAGTTTACATTTTATTCTTATATCTTTTTTCTAATACCTTTTTATATATTCAACTTTTAAATAATAACATTTGTATTTTATTTCCTACTTTCCCTTTCTTTCTGTCTATTGGATCAGCAGACACCATGTTGCCTCTCCGTGTACCCATCTTGGCTGTGCTGGTCACACTGTCCCTCTGTCAGTATTATGACTATGATTACCAACCTATGGCAGTTATCGGGCCATCAGGGCCCAACTGCAATCAAGAGTGTGACTGCCCGTTCAATTTCCCCAGCGCCATGTATTGTGACAGCCGCAAGCTCAAATTTGTTCCCATAGTTCCAACAGGGATCAAGTACCTGTACCTCCAGAACAATCAGATTGACGAGATCAAGGCAGGAGTGTTTGATAATGTTACTGACACACTGCGCTGGCTGATACTTGACAATAACCAGATCACTAATTCAAAAATAGCAAAGGGCACAATTGACAAACTCACAGCCCTGGAGAAGTTGTTCTTCAGCTTCAACAACCTTACAGAGCCAGTCATCCCTCCCTCAAAGTCCCTTGAGGAGCTGAGACTTATGAACAACAAGCTGTCCAAATTTCCCTCTGGACTCTTGACTGACAAGGAGAATTTGACCTCCATTCACCTTCAGCACAATGACCTAACCTCTGAAGCCATATCAGGGGCTTTCAAAGGGCTAAAGAAGCTGCTGTCATTGGATGTAAGCCACAATAAGCTGAAGAAGCTCCCAGCTGGTGTTCCCAATTCACTGGTAATGCTCTATGCTGACTACAATGTCATTGAAAGTATTGGAGCAGGATACCTGAACAAGCTGCCCTCACTTCAGTACCTGAGAGTCTCACACAACAAGCTGGTGGACTCAGGGATCCCTGCTGGAGTGTTCAATGTGACATCACTGCTGGAGCTTGACCTCTCTTTCAACAAACTGCAGTCCATCCCTGAGGTCAATGAGCAGTTGGAGCAACTCTACCTTCAGGCAAATGAAATCAATAGTGAGTGATCAGCATTTTAACATCACAGGATTCTAAATGTTTTGCCTTTTTTGTTAAAGGTGCCAATTGGAGTTTTCTAAGTTTTACAGCAGCATCAAAGTTTGAGTTCCTGTGTTCTCAGTGAAATATTTCATCATGAAAATAATAGGTTAGTTAGGGCAGTTTTGTGCCAATTATACACACATGACTGGATTGCTCAAATGTGGGCGTGGCTTAGCAAATATAAAACATACAGTTCTAGGTTGAAGCCATTTAGTTTGTTCATAGGTATTAGCATTAGCATTTCCCAAAAGCAGAATAATTGATACAAAGTTCAGAACTTCCCAAATGATCCTTTTGAAATGTGGTCGAAACAGACGAAAAATTAACAGGCCAGCATGTCCAGTTCTCCGTGCCAGTCATGTGACACTGAACTATGCTGAACATCCATATTATTAGATCAGGAGGAAGGGGGTAATTTAAACTAGAATTCAGCCTCACTGTAAATATAAATAACTTATTTTTCCGGCTGAAATCTGAAAACGAAAACATTGTGGAAAACAAAATGACGTAAGTAGGATGCTGACTGCAGCATGTGTGGTTTTACATGAAAAGAAGGGTTAGCCCATATTGTATTAAACCGTGTATATTTATGTGACTTCCTCCAAACCTCTGTCAAGAAGAATGGAGGAGAACTGGGCTTTGCTAACACAAGGCAATGTTTTGCTTTGTTTTTATTTCACTTTATATTTAAAGGCATGGATATTTAACATTATTATTATTATTATTTTAAAAAGTGTGATCTTAAGTAGGAGCAGCAGTGTGATTGCAGATGTACAATTCCAACTTTACAGCTTGTGCAAAAATGTCATTGTAATGCAAATGTTCATCAAAAACTCAACAAGGTTCTTTTAAACTATAGACTGCAGGCATATAAAGGATGGACATAGCAACTATGGCATCTCTGGTTAGTTTTTGACAATTGTAAAATCTTGAATCTCACATTTTTAGTTGTATTGCTTTGGCTTTGTTAAAACTGACATAGCAAAGTTTTGGACTAATATGCTAATGCTAGCACTAGCTTGTTAGTTACATATTTGGGATGGCAACTTTAACTAGCTAAAAAAAAGCTTAAATGTACTTTACATAAAAACTGAACAGTATTACACTATTTTTTAAAGTATCTTATAACACAAATTAAGAGGTGGATCTGAGTCACAAAGCAAGGCCAGTTAATGCACATATCAGCAACGTGTCAATTAAAATGTCTCTATATCCAGATGCATTCTCTGCTTTATCATCTATTTTTCTCTTGATACAACCATAATTAAGAAAAAGAACATTCCCCCTATGATAAGAAAAAAATAGCAACTGAGGAAAATTTAGAGTCATTTTCTCATAGACTTCAATGCAGCCACAACCAGAGCAGTTGAAGGAATGATGATTTGAGACACTTCCAAGACACTTTTGTCAATCTCTTTACCAGGTTAAGGGGTTGAAATTTATTTATTTTTTATTCTCTACTGGCAGCTATGACGATCTCCACTTTTATCATTTGTAGAGTTTGACCTGTCAAGTTTCTGCAAGTTCATGGGACCCCTGAACTATTCACGCCTGAAGCATCTGCGTCTCGATGGAAACAACGTCACACACAGCAGCATGCCAGCTGACACTTCCAACTGCCTGCGCCAAGCCTCAGATATCATGTTCGAATAAGGACCAGCTCTTCTCTACTATCATGGCAAAGCTCAGCCCATAACCTTCTGGATTCACATGTCCTAATATCACGTCTTTCGTAGTACTGTCATGCCTTTGCATTTCCGACATAGGAATTATGCAATCAGGGAAACATTGGCCAAGCTTTAGAACAAATCTATGGCTTAGCCAATGTCTGATACAAAAGAAGGCATGTGCAATCAGATCAATAAATTCAATAGGCATTAAACAAGTATTCCAAATAACTCATTATCAATATTTCTAGATACCAACCAATACTGTCATTGTTAAACAATCATGAAGTTTAAAAAAAGAATTGAAATACACACAATATAACAATAACCAAAAACTCCATGAGATGAATAATTATTATGCTTTGATTATAACACACACTTTAAACATTCCAAACTTGTTTTTGAGCACACTGAATAAAGACACAGTATAATAATGGCGAGAGTTTTCCAATGTCTTAATTCAGCCCTAGCGTTCTCTTTTTCCTTGTCTTGTACGTTTCAGTGTCTAGCATGTATAATATAATCAGGGGGATTTTATTATTATTAATAATCCATTGCTGTGCAAAGGACCAGCACATAAGGACTGCATACTCAGATTTAATGTGTAGAGTAAGAAGAAAATGGGGGGGGGGTGTAAAATAGCAGCTATGTTGCAGTCATGTTTTCATCCAAGTGGTTTTAGGGAATATCTCAGTGTTGTGAACTTGTCTGCCATTATATAACTGCATACTTTAAAGTGGTTTGAAACAAATTTTATGACGTCCCAATGACTGACTTTTTTTACTGAATAAACTGTAATCGACTAAGAAATGTCTGTTTTCTCCTAATAACTAACCAGTTCTTCAAAGGAATAGAATTATGTTCAGAATAAATTGCTATTAAAGCTGACATGGGTTTTTTTTCTGTTCAGTTGTACCTTGAGATGATAGAAAGATGTATTCTAGAGATTGTGTCAGATTGTTTCTGTATACTAACTAAAGCCTAACTATTTGCTGTCATTCACATTACTAATTTGTATACAACATTTTCTTTACTTGCATGCAGCTTTTGGTGCCACTCTTTGATAATAAACTACAGCTTTTGCAGTTAAGGTGCTTTCATTACTATGTTGTTGTTGGTGTTTAATACTGATAAATGTTTCTTATCGGCATTACATCAAAATGGCACCAATTTCATGTTGATCGAATGGTGTATCTATTTTATTAGGTTACTACATCTGTCTAGTAATTTTTTCCTTTTTTCATGACTTCTTTTGACACCTTTGACTCAGTAACTGTTCATGGATTCATTGTAAGAAAATTAAACAGTTGAACGAACTATGTTTGAACATATTTGCATGATACAATTGGTAAACCTGCCTATATATAAGCCTATAAATAACTTCCGAGTCCTGCTTTACTTAGCCTAAATGTAAAGAATTGAGTTATCTAATCTGATATCCTGTATTTGGGAGTGTATCCCAGCAGCAAGGGCGAAAGGTAGGGTACAACCTAGACTAATCGCCAGTTTGTTGCAGGGCTAATACAGAAAGACAGATAACCATTCATACCCACATTCGCGACTATTGGCAGTTTAGTCTAAATTTCAATTTTGTAACACTTTTAACAAATATATGAGTTTCATAGGAATCTTTATAAGTAAGTACATGACCACTATTGAATTATGGAACTGCAAAACAAACCCTTAAATAACAACTTATAAAATTTCTATAATGGACAGAAGATTCCTTATTTATTCTCTGAGGCCTGCTAGTGTGCTTTAAACATACTATTTACATTCAAGTTTTTTCAAAGCACAATGCATAGTGGTCTTCATCTTCACCTCGTTTTCAGCAGGTTTCTCTCTAGCCATTAATTTAAAGGAGCTGCACAGAGAACCTACCGTGTACATTTCTATTCAGCTGTGCAGAACAGCTGTGCTGGTCCATGAGGTATGCAGGGGTTGCAGGGTTTTGCTTAATAAATCAGCTTAAGTACAAATTATTTTTGCTATAAATCTACCCTCCCAGCTGTCACAGATAGAAACTATAAGTGGCTGAAGATTTCAAAATGACTGTTTTTACAGTAAAGATTCCTTGTGGTCCTTCAAAACAAAAAGGCAGGCCTCACCACTCTTACTTATCTTACTGTGTCCAGCAAGGTCTATTTTTAACTTGCTGTTTCGCTGATAACTGTGTACTTGTGTTACCACTTGGACTCAAAAGTGATAAACATGATTATTATTATTATTATTATTATTATTATTACACACCCTCTGCAAAGAAACTGTAGGGAACAAAATTAGGCATCACATTTTATGTTCATCTTAAGAATGATGTGCTTTCAGACTAATAGTGACTCAAAGAGTCTGAGACATGTGGGCTTAATGGTATGAAGGAGGAAAAAAACATAAAACCCACACATTCCTTTCCAGAGAGGTACTATCCATTTAAATATGCTGACTAAATTTTAATATGAAGTTGATGTGTTTGGAACATTACTTCACAAGAAAATTATTACTATTAAATATGAGATTACATATACAGTCGTGTGATAAAAACTGGACTTTATTCAGCCCTGTGAAAATGTAAATTCCTGTGTAAAGTCCTCCAAGCTACCAAATCATGGGTTGCCATGATTTGGTAGCTTGTAGTACCGCCTTTAGCAACAATGACTTGAAGTAATCCTTTTCTCTAAGACTTTATCAGTCTCTCACATTGTCATGGGGAAGCACTCTCTTTACAATGTGGCTTCAGTTCATTGGTTTGTGGGCATTTGTTTATGGATAGAGGTTTGTTGGCATGCACTGTTCTCTCATGATCCCACCACAGCATTTCAATCACACTGAGGTCCGGAATTCAACTGGGCCATTGCAACACCTTGATTATTTTCTTTTTCAGCCATTAGATTGTGCATTTTCTGCTGTGCTTTGCATCACTGTCTTGTTGCATGACACAATTTTGGCCTAGATTGAGTTGTTGCACATTTGACTCTAGAATACTTTAGTATACAGAGGAGCAATAACTGCAAGGTGACCAGGTACTGTGGCTGTTGAACAAGCCCACTGCCATCATTGATATTGTTGGTATGAGGTGTTTGTGCTGATATCCTGTGTTTGGTTTTTGTCAGGCAAAGTGCTGTGCATTATAGCAAACGTGTCCACTCTGGTCTGGTGTGCCCAAAAGACATTGTTCCAGAAGTCTTGTGGTTAGTTCAGATTCAACTTTGCAAACCTAAGCTGTGCTGCCATGTTCTTTTTAGAGAAAATAGTCTTTTTTCTGGTAACCCTTCCAAACATAGTCATTCAGTCTTATCCCTTGTGCTGTCATGAACTTTAACATTTTGCTAACTGAGGCCTGTAGAATCTGAAATATGGCTCTTGGGGTTTTTGCAGTTTTTCTGAGTACTGCATGGTCTGACCTTGGGGTGAATTTGCTCAGATGTCCAGTACTGGGAGGTTGTGGCATTGTATTAACACAATTCAATGCTCCAGACCATCATACTGACAAAACCTCTGTTGTTATTTAGGTGGTCACACTTTTAATTAATCAAATGCATTTGATCAGCTGCTACTTACTATCTTAATTTCCGAGGAAGCAGTAAGGGTGTGCCTGTAAAAACCTTTTTTGCCTGAATATATGAGATGTTTGTAAGGTGTCAAAGACACTGCTACACAGTATACTTATTAACATCTTTACTTTGTATCTTATTCAAACTGTGGCTTTAATAAAAATTTAACCTTAATTCCTCAGTTACTTAATTGCATATTGTGTTTGTATATTCTTCTCACCATGAGGTTAAACTGCAGATCTTAAACGGACCAAATGATGCCTATATCGCCAGAAAAATGATCCTCAGCAGAGGCTGAAATGTCTGATTTTCATTATCTGCTCCTGTTTTAGAAATTAAAACAGATTGTTTATAAAACTCTGAAAGCCTCAACACAGCAGAAGTTTCAACATGTACAAAATATGACATTTTATCTGAGAATATTTACAGTTTACAGCCATATATTTTTTTGCAAACAACACCTACGTGAATAATAATTTAAATACATCAATTTAACCCTTTTGGGTAATAATCAGGTCAGAATTTAGTCCGATTTTAGGTTTGCATCTGCAAAATTAACTAATATTTGATTCCACTTCATTCTAACTGCACATTCTGCCCATATGAGATGAATAACATGGCAACCATTACAGCTGCCAAATATCATACTTATCATTCTGAACATGTTGTCAGACTTACATTACCTGTAAGCCTGAGGTTTGGCTGTTTTGTTTTGTTTTTATTTTGAGCCCTACTTGAGTCTTAAGCAGCTGTAGATAATTTCACAGTGATTAAATTTCACTTTCATCTATAATGTATATGATGCAAATGTAAAACCTGGTGTAACTGGTAGCAATAACATGGGGTTTTTTTGGAACACATTTCTACTACAACATCTTTTTAAATTAATTTAAACACACCTTATCATATATGGTTGCCATTGCATTGTGCATAATAAATTAGTAACACGGATACTGACTTTAGGTATGTATTTAACATTCACCTATTACAACTTATACAGGATCACCAGCGCCTTTGCAAAACTTTACACGAACTGTAACAACACTGCTAATCCTGGCTGATATGCACCACATGCGCTGGAACAACGTCTTTCTTGGCGCATTAGTCTAGGTTTTCTTATTAGATCAGACACCATTTAAAGAGAGTAGGTTAGTTGATTATACGTGGCATTTATAGTTATTATGTAAACTGATTCCAGATGTCCCATTTGACTCATGCTAGGTTCTTGTAACTCGATCCTGCTGTAAAAGTCAGTTTGACCCAGTTATGAAAAGTTATCTGTCTGTCGTTGGGTGATGGAAACACGCCACTTCCCAATGTCATCCAGTCTGTTTTAGCTGTTTTTGCTCAGGTGAACCTGATACAAGTCTGGAGGTAAAAGAATTAGCTGTCGCCTCACCGCTACCACCATTACAAAATGTAACATGTTTGCTTTAACACCTTTTTCACATCTCTTATGTTTTAAACAATCATATTCCAAGTGTAGGACAATTTCCTCCTTTTCCTCCTGTGCTGCCCTTATTTAAATCCTGGGTAGAGCTCCTGCTGCCTGTGTCTAGACAATAAAGTCTTTTATAAAGCCTTAAGCCTAATATCTTCCTGCTTGTGATGGTAGGTGAAAGTATAATCAGCTGTTGTAGCCCGGCAGCCAAGTTTCAAAGATTATCCTTCAGTCCAGACTGTCTCCAGCTGTTCTTTTTGTTTATCTCTATTTTTATTCATAAACTGTGTCAATCCACAATCACCCCAGTTTCTAATTTCCACTAAGCTTACATACTATAGTTCTCTTAAAACTGTTTCCTTTTTTTTCACCTTTTGCCTTGAGAACTTTTGACCAAGAGCCATTTAATAGGATTAAATAGAACCAAGTAACAGACCTTTTCATAGAAAGCCCAGTATTGCAAAAGAAAAAAAAAAAAGCTAGAACTGGACAAACAAAATGAGCAGAAATGTGTACACCTTTTGTTTAAGTCTTTATGCTTGGTTTGGATCCCTGTGGAAAAATATTTGCCAACATCACAGTAAAAAGTACAAATGCTTGCATTAGAACAATAAATGGATGTCTATTATGTCACGTTTACTAAAATTACAGTTTTCCCTGTAATGTCTTTCTACTTTGAGTCGTTAACTTTAATTGCGGTTTGAGACACAAAGAAAATCTTTGTCTTCTGGAGTTGTTTTTGCAGTGAAACAGTGTAAAATATTCTCTAGTACAATCTAGCGAGTTGAATCGCCGAATGTAATTAAATTTAATTAATTTTTTGGTATAGCGCCAACAGTTGCCTCAAGGTGCATTATAGTGTAAGGTGAATATCCTATAATAATACAGAGAAAAAAACTTATATGTGCTTGTATCTGCTTGTATGAGCAATGTAGAAGAAACAAAAAACATGACTTTTCCTGTAAAAAGTTGGGTGTAAAGTGCCTTCTAACCTCACCTTACACCCTAGAAAATTGACCCCAAGGCATCTGAGCTGAAATGAGCCATAACTAATCATGTGTCCATCCCCCAGATTGATGAGTAAAGAGCAAAACATCCATTTAAAGGTAGGGTGACATCAGATTAACCATCAATAGTTCAAGGAAGACATCATGTTCTACAAAAAAAAAAGAAAGAAAATGGAGGGAAGACAAAACGAAAGATGCAGAAAAAAAACTGCTGGGCAGGCAAAAACTAGGCAACACAGACTTCTGAAGGGACATCCCAGCTCGCACACAATCGTCCTCCCACCAACAGTACACGCTCCATCTTTTCAGTTCCACCGGTGACCAAGGTGCAGCCTTGGGGGAATCAGAACAATAATAATACAAGAAATAGGGGTAGGCTGGGCTTTTGCTTCAAACCACTGAGACTGCAGACAATCATCAAAGCTAATCATTGGAGGAGCACAAGATCCAAAACTCACCTGGGTGCATGAAAAGCAGGTAAAGATGATTTTGGCTTTCATTTGCAATGAGTCTGTTTGAGAGAGTAGTGGAAAGAGTTCAGAGAATTTGCAGATATCTGATGAGATTGCGCTTTATCTTTGATATGGTTTCACTTTACCTATAATTAGTATCTCTTCTTATAATCATGACTGAGCTGGACACTTTTTTAATCAATTTAAAGCAATTTTATTAACACACACCTAGAAAGGACTGAACCACAAAGAAACAACTGTGGTTCTTTTGAAGTTTCCAAATAAACATCTTGGAAAGTCGCATTTACTGCCAAATCTGTTTGTTTTTTTTCCACATAACAATTACCCATAAACACATTTTTTGTTCCTTTGTGGACACAGCAAGCCATGCCAACTCTTCCAACTATTTCAAAGTCATGAAGAGGATTTCAACAAAGCCATCAAATGGAAGCAATCACACAAAACTCATACATTGCAAATACAAGCCATTGTGTAATTAACATAGCTGGCTCTGACACAAAGCCCCTGGCAGGAAATTAGCATTATCATATTCGCCTGCATGTGTTTCCCCTTAGTCTGTCAGGCACATATTACCCAACATTTGTTTTTAGTAAATACAGTTTCTACTTTGCAGATCTATGAAGCCACGACTCATTAAAAACTAAAAAAACTGACAATGGACGACCTCTTAACCTTTTAATACGGCTAGTATTTCTGAGACCTTAATGTGTTTGGGGCTCCTGTACAATAGCGTATTTTTGTGTAAAATGAATTAATCAAATAAATCCTGATTTTATCACCATTTTGCTCATTGGTCATAGTAAAGTAGCACAGTGAAAGCATATTTAGAGTACAACTTTAACAGACTGTGTTGCATGTAAATAAATTTTAATGTCTGCAAAGTGTGCAAAGACTGCAGTCAGACAGAAATGCATCATGTTGAATTGAACAAAGTGGACAGCTCAACATGCCATTATATGTCTTTTATTACAAGTAAAGCAGCTGCTTTTGGCTAACCCAGTAGGACAGTAAAGGCATTCCTAACATGAAGTGTGTGTCCTTTCAACTATTTTAGATAGCAACTTGTCTTTGATGTGTAATTCCTCTGAATGTGGTTGGGACCAATGTCTAGATGTTTAATTGATCATAGAGGATCACAAATATGTGTTAAGGAATAATCACTGTACATAGATGCACATTGGCAAACACCAGAGGAGCTCTAATGGGCTTCCACGGCTGATCATGGATGAGCGTTGCTCCTATCCTCACAAGTGAGCTGGGATTATCCTGTTGTATTCAAGGCTCTGCCGTCACTGCCAGAATTGAGCACAGTCTCATGCTCGCATGTTGAAAGGTCATCAATTCTGATGTAAGCTAGCTTTAGCAAAACAATTTGCAAGGTCAGCCTGCAGTAACATCTCCTCAGCTTAACTTTGACTTCCCTCCCATAACCCCTCATGTCTTCCGGCAAGGTTTTGTACTTAAGCATAGTGCGTCAGCTTTGTGCTTGATGCTTTAGCAGTAACACCAAACAACGTGCCTCCCTTCTTAATAATGTCAGATTTGCTCAGAAAAAACTTTAATGTTTAAAATTCAACTGAATTGTGGCTTAGATTTTCTATGAGGACCACCTTATGTTCCTTCTCTATAGCAATTTCAAAGAATTGTCCAATTCCTGCAGGTTTTTTTTAGATAATGCTCTGCTCCATCCCAGTATTTTTTATTTGATTTTACTTCCTTGAGGTCTTATACTACTTGAATTATTCAGTTTAACTGAGATTTATGTCCCCAAGCAAATCCCTCCCATATTAAAATATTTTTCTTTTGTTGACCATGTGCCTGCCATCTGTGCAGACAGGCTTGATAACTGTTGACTTTCTGTATTTATTTTAAACATTGATAAGGAGATGGAGATGATCATCTGTACATAGCAAATATGCTGAGCTGTATTTGTGTGTACTTTTTGTTTATCCCACTAATCGCATTCACATAGTGGACAATAGATGCATAAAATTAGCACAAAAGGTTGATTAAGGACACTTAGGTATTTTCAAGTGGTGTTAAATCAATTATACCACCAATGGTTTTACATGTGGAAGTCAGCAAACTAAGAACAGGTATATTTGCATTAACGTTTCTAAGTGTGCCATGGCTCAGGTATTGAAAAGGCTTAGCACAGTACACACCTATTAAGGATTATGACCATTGATCCTGGGGGACTAACTGGCCAAGAGAAGCTTTAACGTCATCCTGAGTGACAGGTTTGCACATGCTGAATGAAAAAGCCAGTGGTACAAATAGAGGGACGTAAAAGCCATCCTCATCATTTGAGACCACACTTGATAGGACACCACAAAAGGAAACTGTACAGGCTAAAGGTAAGATGGACTGGACTGGAAGGCAAAGACATTTATACTGTTTGAATTATAGGGTTGGTGGTTGGTACTTGTTAATCTTGCAGCTTTAGTAACTGGGTTTAAACTTTATAAAAGCATGAATTACATTGCTGCCAATGCATTAAGTATTCTACTCCAAAACTAATTCACAAAGCTTTGGCTTTTCTAAAGTGAAAAATGAGGGGCACATCTCTGAGCAGAGATTATCCCCCTTTGTCTTTGAAGTGTGTCCATCTATGGAAAGCTACCCGAAATGAGTTCCAGACAAACATGGAGTGCATCAAGAATTTAAACAAGCACCAGATGGTTGCTGAGAGGAATCAAGTTGTGGCTTAGGAGACGAGTGGATAGAAGATGGCAAAGCTGACTTTGTATTTTTCTTCGCTCATGTTTTCTTTTATTTTTTACTTCTCTCTTGCAGAGCTTTCAATCTATTGGTTTTCTGCAACATCTCACCTTTTCTCTTCCTTTACCCCTGTCACGAGTTAGCACCATTTGCATTTACCATCTTTAGGTGAATATGTTTTTATCTGCATGCATCACTGCATCAGATGTGCAGACTGAAGCTGGCATGCACTGATACCTTTACACCTGAGGTTCTAGACTGCCCTAATACAATTAAAGTTAACCTGGTTTTGCTTCCGGTGTTTTGAGATTTACATGTAATTGGAAGGCAAGTAAACCCCCGGATGAGAAGACTACTTCTCAGCTGGCTGCCTGCCTTCATGAATGAATTAATGGTAGAGTAGGTGGTGGTGACTAATTTGGGATGCATTTCGAATTTGTAAACACTTAGTACACTAATTCAAATGTATTTGATGATAGCCATGATTTATATATTCTACCTGTGTTTAGAGATATTGCATCAAACGTCTTAGAAAGACTGTTGCTAGTCAAGGGGGTCATAAGTTACGGCATGGGCCTAATTCCTCAAAGGTTCCAATATGTTACTTCCTGTCTGATCCTCTTCAGATTAGATGTCTAGTCTCTTTGCGCTATTCTTAAGGCAGTGCAGAATAACTGCTTAACATTTTTTTAAAGGAAAGACATTTGTCTGTAAAGGGCTTCCTGACTGTAATACTCTCTGCTTTTTTTAAACGTTTCTAACACAGGCTGAACAGCAAAATGGAACTTCCACTGAAGCTTCTCAGCATCTGGTGCCTGGTTGGGCTAACTGTCAGCCAGGACATGCCTTACGAAGAATATATTGCCCAGATTCGAGCCTGCCCTAAAGAGTGTCGTTGCCCACCGAGCTTCCCTCGTGCTGTCTACTGTGACAATAAAAGCTTGAAGAATATCCCTAAAATCCCTCCATACACATGGTACCTCTATCTGCAGAGCAATATGATCGAAGGGCTGTCAGCAGATGCCTTGCAGAATGCCACCCAGCTGCGTTGGCTGAATCTTAACCGCAATAAAATCACTAGCGAAGGAGTGGACGAAGGTGTCCTCAGTGCAATGACTCACCTGGTGCACCTGTACATGGATGACAACCTCTTGTCTTCAGTGCCATCACAACTGCCAGCCAGCCTGGAGCATTTACGTCTGTCTCGCAATCGAATCTCCAAGATCCCTGCAGGTGTCTTCATCGGCCTGGATAAACTTACTCTTCTGGACCTCCAGGGGAACAAGCTGATGGATGATGCTGTGACTGAAGTCAGCCTAAAGGGTTTGAACAACCTGGTACAGATCAATCTAGCCAAGAACCAGCTGAGTAGCATGCCTCTTGGGCTTCCACCTTCCACCACCCAGCTTTTCCTTGATGGCAACAACATTGAGAAGATCCCACCTGGCTACTTCAAAGGTTTGCCCAAAGTGGCATTTCTGAGGCTCAACCACAACAAGCTTGGTAGCAGTGGGGTCCCCAAAAATGTGTTTAACATCTCCAGCATTTTGGACTTGCAGCTGTCCCACAACCAGCTGACTGATGTTCCTCTCATTCCCTCAGGCCTTGAGCATCTTCACCTTGACCACAATAAGATCAAAAGTAAGCCTTAGTGTATTTTTTTTCTACTCAATCAGAAATTAATTTAAGCTGGAGTTACTTAAAGGAAAGTTCTTTAGAATTTTTTATTTGGAATCTATGGAAAAGGGTTGCTTATCAGCAGTTTAATGTTTAATCCTCCTCTTTTTTCATTTACAGCTGTAAGTGGCTCAAGTGTCTGTCCCGTGTCTGTCGAAGATCTGGGCGACTCACTTAATGAAAGTGCTCCTCGACTCCGCTACCTCCGACTGGACGGCAATGAAATTCAACCACCAATTCCCAGAGATGTCATCATGTGCTTCCGTCTCCTTAGGTCTATTGTCATCTAAACAGAAAAACAAACATTGTTTCTTAGGCCAATTCTTATTTTCCACAAATGATGACTTGCCCTTGAAGTTGATTTGGTAAATGAGAATTGTGAAGCCATACATATTTGCATGTTTGTAAAGTATCTGACATTAGTTGGCATGAACTTATTTTATTGTTGTGTCTTGGAAACACCTTTTTTAGTTAAGTTTGAACAACATCTAAAAGACACTACTGATGGGTTAGAAGCTTTAATTGTGGCTATTGACCGCTAGCTGTGCCTTATGCAGGTGTAAACAGCTGCATGAATACTTCTGAACCAAAATGTACAGCAGTTTAGCATAACTGTACATGAATAGGAGGATAATGTGTATTTATGGCATGTAAAAAGCTTGGAGACTAATTGTCATTATGCTATATTGAACAGAAGATAAAGCTTCTAAATGCAAAGTCAAAATACAACTTTTATTTTTTTTCTATGACTACTTTATATCTTTGGGCTTGAAGCCAAATAACTGATGTTGTGTTCTTATAGGTGTGTGGTCTTGCTTTATTTCAGAAAATTACTCTATTCTAGAAATTTGCATATTTACTGTAGGTAATTTATTTTTTATTTAATACTGGGGGAATAAAGTGGAATCCTGTGAATATTCCTGGCCAACACTCCTTAATGTTTTGTACACAGCAATGTGAAAACTCTTTTTATAAAAATACCAAGACAAGTTTTAATTTTGGTCACTGCTTTTTCTGAATAATTTGAGATAAGATGTCATTTGAATTGTCTTCAATTTAAATAAAACTTCTACGAACGACCTTGTATCTTGGTGTTTGTTTTAACATAATATATCAAGCACTTTGGATGAATATAACTCTGAAAGAGTAATAATAATATATCTGTGCAATGGTTTTCATTAGAAAGTAAACATGTATTTTATTATCTACCCACTTAACAGAAACATTTGTGCCACAGCAATAGCAAACGTTGTGTGGGCAAGACATGACCCAGATGTCACAACACATTTGACATGTAACCAATTTAAGGTGGACTTGTTGTTAAAATGAGACAGTCAAACGCAAACGCAGTCAGCACTATCAGTCAAGGACACTGGTTGTTAGAAAACTGCATATGTGAATCCCATTTAGGCCAAACATATTTTATCTGGGTAGTGTATGTGGTGATTAAAACATCAAATTCACGGGCCTTATGAGCAATGAGTAAAAATAATAAAATAACCAACCTTAGGAATCATTGTACTTTTTAAACAAACAGTTTAGGAGCTTTGATTAGTATTTATAACCTTCAGAGGAGCCAGATCCAGCTAGCCACCTGGAGTGAGTTGCACCTGCTGTCAATAAAGCCATCAATGAGTTTGCGAAGTGAAGTTAAAGACTAGATAGTGTGAAGAAACTACAGCATCTGAACATATGTGATGCTTAATTTTTAAAAAGGTCAAAATCCAATAAGCTATCACTTCTCATAGAAATATTTAAGTGGTGTGAGAAATAGGCTAATGACCTAAAAGGTTTTGGCATTTAACCCAGTTGAGGTTAGAGCAAGATTCAAGCTTTAGTTTGAGGTGCTGATGTGCTATTTGGATAAAATTCAGTCATAGATTTTGCAATTTGTATTTATTTTACTTTATTAGCATGTAGCTCACAGGTTAGATAGGGCTTTATAATGAGTAGGCTACTAAATATGTTAGCGTACTGTCAGTGACAGTATAAAAGATGACCATACCTGATAATCTGAAGTCCAGTTTTGCAGCCTTGAACATTTCTGCTGTCACCATGTTGATTGCAAGAAACCAAAAGTTACGTGAAGGGACAGGTGTAACCGTGAAACTGCTTGCTTATTGGCTAATGAAATCAGAGAAGCCTTTTTGCAATCAAAAGGATAGTCATTTGGTGGCCTCCAGAAAGGATGCAAGTTTAAATCACTTCAGCAATGGCTTTGCTTTCTTTAACCAGGAACCTATGTCCAAGTGAAGCTGGAAGTAGCGATTTCTGACACCCCCCCCCCCCCCCCCCCCCCCCCGCGGCCCCAC
>VVHJ01029084.1:70790-87734 GCA_015107715.1 Tylochromis polylepis
AACAACTGTAGTGTGTGTGCATGAATTGTGTGTGTGTGTGTGTGTGTGTGTGTGTGTGTGTGTGTGTGTGTGTGTGTGTGTGTGTGTGTGTGTGTGTGTGTGTGTGTGTGTGTGTGTGCCGTCGCTGCTGAATGAAGCTTTTCCTTGCAGCTGTAACTTGCTGCCATCCTGTCCACAAACCTCGGTGGAATTTGGAGTTTGAGTGCTGAGACAGGCAGCGACCGGGCCTCATAAAGGCCCTCTGTGAAGGGTGAGGGGTCGAGTCAGTTTAGAAATCTGTCTCTCTCTCTCTCTCTCTCTCTCTCTCTCTCTCTCTTGTTGCTCTCTTGCTGCTCTCTTCTACTCAGTCCTTTCCTCGCTCTCTCCATCTAACCCTGAGGGCCAACATCTTGTCTACTCTCTTTGTCAAACTCTTCTTCTTCTCTTCCCTTGCTCTCCATTTCTCTGTCCCGGCCTACAGAACTCTCTTTAATCTGGAAAGATATATCAGTTGCAGTGTGACTACACCTGTTATTAGTGTGTTTCGAACATTGACACACTAGCATACTGACAAACGATTAAAGTCATAAGCCCACTGTCTGTGGTGCCAGCAAATTAAGCACCAATTAACATATGTTAATCTTATTAGTGCTTCCTACTTTAGAATAATACTTAAGAACTGACCAACCTTGGTGAACTAATGAGATCTGTGCATCTAAGGAAATGAGGAAGATTATGAACAGCAGCTAGAGTATCTAGGCCAGGGCCATATGATAAAAAATTATACATACTAATTTTGATTTTCCACTTTTAAAGCATCCCATTATATGATAAAATATCCCCAAAATCTTTACTTCAGCCATAAATACCACAGGCTGAAAGTGAATTTCTTAAATTCTTTAGCCTTAATGAGACTAAACAAAATCCCCTCCTGGTTCATTATCAGATCAACTCTGACTTTTAACCTTTGACATACCACAGAAGAGTACTGATTTAAGCCAAGATGGTTGCTCCATGGAAAAGAAAGCCTCTGGCTAAAGCAAAGTGGGAGGCGCTCATATTTTGATCCCCTGAGCTGTCTGCACCATGATAATGAATTCATTGACCTTACAGATGGAACCCAAAGTCAAGCTTTGGTGTGCAGCACTGTAGACTGGTTATGTTTCCAGTATCATGAACTTGTTATGGAGTCAGGTTCAAAGGCATGCTCTGCTGTGCACCGACAGCATATGGAACTATATTTTAGTACATACCTTGTCCACATTACTCACAACAGATGTCTTTGTACTGTAAAAATGAACCACTTTAAAGGGGTTTTATTTAAGGAAACCTCTTCAAATTTGCTGTAAAGTCTTTTTTCATGTCATATTTTACATTTTGGCTGCATGGGGCAAGTGACAATAAACAACTAAGTGAATAAAGTCCCCTTGTGAGTGTTCAATTTCCCTGTAATTTGCAGAACTTCACCTACATCTGTAAAATATTTTAATCGCACTTTACCCGCTGACTTTGCGACTCTCTGCCCTTGTCAAGGTGGACTATGAGGACGCTTGTGCGGCTTGTGTTCGGACTCTTTGTCCTCAAAGCGGCAGTGGCCAGCCCCAGATTTTCCCGGCAAGCGCACTTAGACACATATGGTAGCACTAACTATGATGACAATTTCAATTTGGAGAGTGACTATGAGGATGTCCTGACGATTGGTGAGCCTCAGGTAAGAAACACAATTTCTTTTTTGAGTTTATGCAAGAGAAAATTTATGTTTCAGGCTTTTAAACTCCTTCCAGACTCTTTTGCCTTTATATTTCATAAAAATAAATAGGTCACCTTAAACTTCTCACTCTTGAGCAACCACTATAACTATTTTAACTAAAAGCATTTTCACAGGCAGAATTTATTTCATTTTAGCATGTGGTCTGTTGAATTTATAGCCGATACTGAAAAACACAGAAGACACATGTCCTCTAGTCGGTGTGTAACAATATGTTGTTTGGTTACTGAAAAAATTTGAGAAGATAGACAGAAAATTTAAATGACATTATATCACATCAACATGACAGACAGCTGATGTTTTAACATATAAAGGCTGCTGTGACGATTTGATTTGAGGCCATCAGGTTCACTGAGCAGAGAGGGAACCGGCTGCTTTTCAGGAGCCACTTGGAAGCAAACTGTTTTCCAGATTTATGTGTCCAAAATAATTTTAGACTATGCAACCACCAGTTTTACTTACATACTACTGATGTCTAACTGCAGCTGATGCACTTTAAGCTGTCGACTGTTTTGCTTTTTGTGTATATATATTCGCCAAAAGCTGAGAAGCTGCTGATTTCAACCTTATTTTATGTTTGCCTTTTCGAGCAGATACATGTAACAGGCAGAGGCAAAGGGCAAACACAGCTGAAGCTTTATCTGCTTCCAACAATTCTTCATACAGATTTAGCAGGTGCATGTCATTCCTCTGGAAGCTAGACAGCTGCTATAGAATCTTTACTAAAAGCAGTGACTAGATGGTGTTCAGTAACAAGAAAACACGAGAATAGCTGTGACCCCTAGGTCAGCAGCTTTTAAAGATGAGGGGAGATCGGTGGTGGAAAAGGCTACAAAGGAAATAAATGAATTCAAGCCATGCCCTTCAAATCTCACATCACAGCTGAAGCTGAGAGTGATGTGGCAAGCCTTGCAGACACAGTGGGATTGAAAGCTATAGCCAAAATTCATGTCAATTTATTGTTCTTTGTGACAAGGAAATTAGTCCAAGGCAATGTCAAAATGACATCAGATTTTCAGCTGGTTCCCTCTGAGCCAGCAACTTAAGTCAAACCTGATGTGAATTGCACTTACAAAACTGCTCTTATCTAAGGTCTGCTCCACAATCCAGCTTATGAAAAGCTGGTTTTTGCCATTAACCTCCACGGAAACTAGTGCCACCCAAGCTTTTTAGCCTTAATCAACTTCACTGGGGTATTTTATGCACAGTTTTACAGCCGAGAGTTACATATGGAGCTGCTGGGTGTGAGAATGTTATCATATGTTGTAGGAGAATGGATTTGATAAATTTGAAATTGCACAGCAAGTTGCATAAGGTTTTGTGGGAGTCTGAGTGAGTAGGAAGAGGAGAAGCAGTGCAAAGTGCATTTAGAGTAACTAGAATCTTTTTTCATCCTGTCCACATTGAATAAACATAACGTTTTGACTCATAATTGCAGTTTTTAAGGGTCTCTCATTTAGTTTTGTTGAGAGGGCAGATCATCTGAGAGTGCTCTTCTAAGAAGAGTTAAGATTTAGGAGAGGTTTTTGTATTTTTCACACAAACATCAGATCTCATGGGAGAAATGGAGCGATGATGAGCTCCATGCCTCTGGAATGCTGAGTCTTTACTTTCCACGGCAGCTTTCGTTTGGTATTTCTCTCCTTTCTCCGCAGGGCTTGTCTCTTTTGAGAGAAGTAAAGGCTCATCTACTTTGTTATCCAAGCCAATCTTGTTCAGTCTGCTGCATTCAAATACTCTGGACATGCTTTAATCACCAACTTTGGATTCATGCAGGCACATTAGTTTCGCCATGATCTTCAGTCTAACTCTTATATATTTTCTCTTGAATTTTATAACATCTCAGGAGCCAGATGGTTAACTTAATTAAAGCTTCTATTTATTTGTTTTTTGTCACTGTCCAGAGGGTGGATGTGTGTTTTTAACAGTGGTAAATGAAATATAACTGTTCCGAGTGTAGAGAAAATATGACTTATTGCTTTCATGCAGAAAGGAAGTTAGGTAAGAAGACCAATGCCAGGCTAATGTATGTCCTCTCAAAGTGAAGCTTAACTGATTTAAGCTTTTTTGGTTATTGTCATATTATATTTTTTAAAACCATGGAACATCCTTGAATACGAAAGCTTATTTCTGCCACTGACAAAAAAAAAAAATATTGCCATCTGTAAGTAAAAGTTTTGGGATATTGTCTCAAAATTTTAAATTAGGTAAATACAAAATTTCTGCTTACTGACTTAAACCCATGAGAAAGTAACTTGAAATTTTAAGTTGTTACATCAAAATTTTGAGATAATAACCCAAATTTTGACAAAAAATGTTATGCTATGATGTTGACTAATGACTTGAATCAAGACACTGAAACCAGAAATGAATTAGAAATGTCATCAGTGAAATGCTACATTAAGTGAGCAACATTTTCTCATTGACGTCTAAACAGTCAGACCTGTTTTGGCACCCAGAGGTTTGACCCCTGCTGGCCATTAGAAACAAAGCAGGTTTAATTGAACTTTTGAATGCACTACCTTGCACAGCCTGCGTTCCCTCCATGTTTCAGATGCGGACCCTGTGTCCATCTTTAATATACAGTCTATGTGGTACTCCCAGCAACTTGTTAGGGCAACGACAAGAATCGGAGGAGCGCTAGATAGCATAGCTCTGTCCAAAAGTAGCACAGTTTTACCAACCTGCACTCTAGAAGTAATTATATGAAATATTATTGATTCAAAAAGTGTAACTAAGATGGAGTATTATCAAAGCTCCAACTTGGAGAATAATCCAGTTTCCCAGAATGTGAATCTGCCCCTTTAATAGAAATGCTGCATGTAAACGGTGTGCTATCTTTCTCACTCAGCAAGCGTTTAACTCACATGGCTTTTCAAAGGACTAAAGACTTAACATTATACATGCTGCACCCCATACAATGATGAGCCTATGGTCTTTGGGGTGATTAATACTTTTGCAAACTGCTCACTTGTTTTGTGTTGATAAGCTGGTGGATGTATGTGAAATTTGTTTGGAAAGATTTCATCTGACTCTTAAACATCTTTTACTTGCCTATGAATATGTGCACATATACTAATATAACAGTATTAACCTTAGTTTTGTCTTGGTCAGTAATTTTATACATTTTGGTTTTGGCTTAATGCTCCACATTTCTCCTTTCACATTCAGCATTCCCAAAAATCCAGGATTTCAGAACCTTTTTCACTGTTTTTTTTGTTGCCCCCTCTTTCCCCTCGGGTGTATATATTTGCTTTGGGAAAAGGGGGGGATGAAGGGGAGAACTGCAGTGAGATATCTCAGTGCAAGTCTTTTCAAAGGCCTACCTTGTTGTTGTATCCCCAGCTTTTTCTCAGGCAAGCTTTAAAAATGCCAAATATATTGATGAATAGCTTTACATTGGTGCAAGCCTTTTTTCCTCAGTTGCATTTTAGGTAGTTTATTGTTCTGCTTATTTTGACTGCATTCACTTGACATACATTTCCTTTGATGCCTCTTAGCTTACTGATATCTGATTACTTTGGTTAAAACTAGATAAAAAGGCTGAGAAATGGATGTGTGCAGCTACCATGTGAGTCTTGGTTCCACAAGGACCATTCCCTTTTTGGAGGATTAACTCAGACTTGAGGGGCGTTATACAGTGTCAGGTACTACCTGTGTGAAGTGTGTGGGAGTTCACTGCCCTCATCTGGAGAAGGACAGAACTGCAGGTTTCATGAGCTGTCGGAAGAGCAACTGCAAAGACTGTAAATATAATTAAAATACCAAATGGATATACCCGAAGCCTTTAATGAAGGAGCCAAAAAGCATGGCTGTGCGTAAAGCTTTCTTGGTTTGGCAGAACTGTCTCATTTTTATAATTTCCCCAATTAAAATTGCCTGTTTGATCAACAAAGGTGCTAAGTCTTGGTTTACGAAGTAATTTGGTATTTTGAAACCAGTGACATTTTCAGAGTTGTCCCTGCATGTTCCTGTTAGAGTCTTTAAGCTGCCCAGTGTGTTGGATTATGTAAAATATGCAGTGCTTTTTTCAACAGAAAAAAATTACTGTAATAGTTACTGTGATTTAGTATCGCTGCTTTACTGGTCACTTAATAGCAGATATAAAACAGAGTTCTTCACTGAATCTCTATAAAGTCTGAGGAAACGTTATTTTACCTTTGACACACTGGGCGGCACTGGATGTTTTTTTTGTTTTTTATGAATCTGAGCTAGATAGATAATACACTCTCTGCAGTGGATAGTTCATTCAGCACAGTTTGCTGCCATCTAGTGGTGAAAAGTTTAGGGTTATAATGTAAGCCATCACCTTTAATCAAAATAATACTTTCCTGGTTATGGAGATCTTTGTTGGTGTCTTTTCTTAAATCTTTGGATCATTTTTTTGTCTATGCTCAACCTCTCCACCGAGTTTCACAGAATTAGGCTTCGCTGGCTTGTTAACAAACAGGCAAACAAACAGCAATTATCATGTGCCTGTGCACTGACTCTGAGCTTAGCACAAGAATACTAAATGTAAAAGTAACTGGGAAAAATATGAGTGCTGAGATAGTAAACAGAGCAGTGTTTACACATCGCCAGTGATGAGGCATATTTTGAATGCTAAAATGCCAAGCACAGTTAGATCCATGATTTGTTCACAACAGTTGTAGTTTCGCCTTTGTACACAGCCACAGTGGATTTTTAAAACATACAGTCAATATGTGATTGCAGTCCAGGCTTTCAGCTTCATTTCAGTAGGTTTTAGAAAAAACTGGCATTAACTTTCTATAAATTACAGTTGTTTTTTTATGTATAGTTTTCATAGGCTCAGGAATAATTAGAAAATTAACTGACAAGTGACAAATGAAGCAGAAAAATAAACAGTATCAAGAAAGAGAGAAAACAGCTCATTATCCAAACATTACCACATTATCTTTAAAACACGGCAGAGGCAATCTTAATCCATGGACATGTCATGGTTCGCTGTGTGGCAGGCAGGATGAAGGACCCAAATGCAGGACTCACACACAAGAAGTAAACTCAAGGAAGTGGCTTTATTGCAGAGTCAAAAACAACAAAAAATAAACTTGCGAACTAAACTAGAAACACAGATCACAGAAAGCACGTAGGGAAAACACACAGCATGATAAGGGTTGAGAGTACAACGTGACACCAAACAAAGAACACACAGGGTTTAAATACAAAGTGGATAATGAGGGAACTGGACACAGGAGGGAGACACAGCTGAACCTAATAAACAAGACAACACAGAGGGGAGCAAAACAACCTGACGCACACAGACTAAAGACTATCACAATAAAACAGGAAGTAACAAACACGCAGACTGCCCTAGAATGAAACCAAAGATTAACCATAATAAATCAAATCAAAAACACTGGGTCACCGACCCAGGACCGTGACAGGACACTAGTTTTTATTGATGATGTCACTGCTAATAGAAGTAGCAGGATGAATTGTGAGATGTAAAGGGCCATACTCATTGCTCAGATTCAGACAAATCCCACGAAACTGGTTAGACAATGCTTCAAAATAGACAAAGCCTCAAAGTGTAATTCAAACCAAGAGTTTTACGAGGCAAAGAAATGGGACATTTTTCAGTGACCAAGTCAGTCACCTTATTTTAACCGAACACGGTATGCGTTTCAGTTAGTAAATGCAAAACTGAGTGTAGAAAAACCCACAAACAAGCAGCAACTAAAAGTGGCTTTAAAAAAAGGCCTGGTAGAGCATCTCCAGGGAGGAAACTGCAGATGATTTTCATCTGAGCATATGAAACAATCCTTACATTTAAAATGATGTATGTTCTGCCAATTATAGGACTATGCATAAGGTGACTGTAAAATTCCTGCACAGTTAATGTAAGCTTTCTGTTAAACCCTCTGAATTGAAGTTGAAAGTCTGCACTTCAATCACATATTGATTGTTTGATTTAAAATCCAACATGTTGATGAACAAACTGATAAAAAAAATTGTCCAACAGCACTGTACACAGTTTTGTCCCCATGTCTTTGGGGTGCCATAAGTTTTTATTAACATTAACGTCTGTCACATAGTGCCAAAAAAATGTAACCTTTATAATGCTTTATTTAATCTTTTATTATGTTTATTTTAAAATGCAGTTCTCATATATTTTTAACTCTGTTAACTGCTGTTGACTTTCCCTCAGATAGAGATTGGAACACTGCCCCCACCTGAATATGAGGGCTCATTGGAAACACAGAACGAAGTGGAGCAGCCAGAGGAAGAAGAAGAGTTGCCTCTAAAACCCCAGCTAGTCCCTCAGGGTTCGGGAGGATCTGGGGTTCTCATGGGCCCAGACACACAGAAAGGTCTGAAAAAAGGAGCAAAAGTCTTTATCATATAATTACTTCATGAGTGAGTTCATTAAATATGAAAGAGAAAGGGCCTTGTCCGCCATTGGGCCATTGGATGTGTGAAAGCAGCATTACTCAACTTAGAAAGAAAGTACTAATCTATCCTCGAAGTCCATCATCTTCATCGTCTACCTGTGATAATCAGTTCCACGTGCATGTCATCCATTTAACTTGCAGTCAGTGGTTAAATGCGTCCATTTGTCATCCACTGTTGTATCTAATCCTCATTGTGAACTGTCTTAATCTCATCTGTCTGTTCATTAATACCTAATCTTGTCTCTAACAAGAGGTGGAGCTTCGTCTGACACCCACTGATAGACCTCGTATCATTCAGGATTTCTGGATCTCTGTAGAATCTGGGGCCTCTGGAGCTTCTGGGGCCTCTGGGGCTTCTGGGGCTTCTGGGGCTTCCGGAGCTTCGGGGTCTGGAGGCTCAGGAGAGATTCTGGTCTCTAGCACCTCTGGAGGCTCTGGAGACATTGTGCTGATCTCCGGAACCTCAAAGGAGCTCCACATCTCAGGAGAATCAAGCCAGTCATTAATATCTGACAGTCTCTTGATATCTGGGGATCTCTCGGGATCCAGAGATTTCATGGGATCTGCTATTTCTGGATCCTCGGCCGATTTTGCCTCTGGAGGCTCTGGGATTTCCACTGAGCTCCATTTGGGTTCTGGAGGGTCAGGAGACCAGTCTGGCTTTGAGGTATCCGGAGATCATTTGATCTCAGGGGCTTCTGGAATATCTGGGGTTTCTGGGGACTCTGTTGAGTCCGGGGACCAAAGGATAACATTTGTATCCGGAGGTTAGTACTGTTACAGAGTATTAGTACCTAACCTGTCATTCTTTGTGGGATTTATGTTGATTGTCCTAAATTCCATTTAACTGCTTTGCTTTTTAATGTAGTTAAATGTTGTTTTTAATTATTTGTGCTACTGGATTTGTTTTACTCATAATCACTTTCTTTCTAACATTTTATCTCTCAAGAGTGATTGATTGGTTAATGGGTTGATTCATTGTCCATCTTACCTTTCACCTCCCAACGTCACCACTCCTAACACCAAACATTGGCTCTAACAAGAGGAGGAGCTGCCGATCACTCCAGACATTACTGCCCAGGAGACACTAGGTACTTCTGGGGAGTTCTCAGGAATCCCAGAGGTTTCGGGAGATGATGGCATCTCTGGAGAAGTCTCCGGAATCTCTGGGATTTCTGGTGTCTCTGCATCTGGAGAAACTGAGGTCCCTGTAACTCTCCTCCCTACCACTTCTGAAGGTCAGTACCAAATCTAGACTTGGGGAAGACAGGCAGTGTCTAAAGGCTATGACTCACATTATCAGCATTGTTTTTAGGAAAGGGATAATTATCAGGGCTCAGAACCCCAAGCAGAACAGAAACAAGAAGGATACAAAAGTTTACTTTAATGAAAGATGTTCAAGGTTCCTACAAACTATGCAAGGTTAAGGGAGACAATTTGCCAAAAAATGGGCACAGTTGTGCAGAATGGGAAAATCTGGGCTTTGGCCAAATAGTTAAAATACTTCCTGTGGCTTTCTCTAAACACTCTATCATTCGTAGCTTAGTATCCCACCATAAAAGCCATCTGAACTTGTTTCTGTTGTTTTGTTCTTTACTAACAGCCCCACTGTTTGCGACCACTCGGCAAATCACATTTCATGTTATTAACATCAGAGTCTTATTTTCATTCGTCATTTAAATGTCATAAACTCTTGGTTAACACTGCGGCAAACCGTGGGCTACTGTTTGCCAGATGTCTTGTCCCATGTCTGTGATCTAACCTTTATTTTTAACACCTAATCTTGTCTCTAACAAGAGAAGAGGCTGCTTCCACCTACAACACAAAGCCCTCAAGAGGGTGCTGGCACTGTAGAAGGGTCAGTGAGCTCTGAGCTGCCAGAGCCCAGTGAGCCTGATGAGCCAGATGAGCCTGAAGAGCCTGTAGTTGACAGACGAGGTCAGTATAGAACAGATCAGAATGTGATATAAAAACTATATCCCCTTTGGACTTTGTCTGGAAAGTTCCAGTGTGCTTGGCCCTGATTTTTATTAACTTTGACCTGTGGATTACAACCATTGTCTCTGGAGGATTTGGGAATTTTTAACAAGCTACTATGGCATGTCTTCCTTTTCCTGTTTTCCTTCTTCTTGTCCATGTATTCCAGGTATGCCCATTTGCTTGCTGTGCACATGCCTTGGTGGTTCAGTCTACTGCGATGACTTGAATCTGGATAGTGTGCCACCTCTCCCCAAAGACACCACTCACTTCTATGCTCGCTACAACAGAATCAAAAAGATCAACAAGTCTGACTTTGCCTCCATGAGTATGTTTCCAGTTTGAATAAAAATGCATCAGTGTTAGTTCAGAATCAAATGCAAACTTAAATGCAAGCATAATTTTGATGTTGGAGTGACGCTGAAATCAGAGTTTCCCCTGATGTGTTTTCTCACCTTCCTTCAGACAAACTGAAGAGGATCGACCTGACCCACAACGAGATAACATCCATTGAGGACAGAGCTTTTATGGGTCTGCCTGAACTGGAGGAGGTGGTGATTCGAGAAAATCACATCTCCCAGCTGCCATCTTTCCCAGAGACTATGACCCTGATTGATGCCAGCCACAATAACATTGGCTCAAAGGGTATTCATAGAGAGGCATTCAAAGTACGTACACCTCCTTTACTTACAGTTGGACTCACACACTAGTACCATATCAAGTAAAACTGTGTGTATTTGCTGACGACTGACATAATATGGCAATGCGAGAAATGCGAGAAATGCGAGAAATGAAAATGCGAGAAATGAAAATAACATTTTTTTTTGGAAGCAGCAATAGTTTGTCAGCCACACATGTATTATCTCAGCTGAATGCAGGAGATTGTGTTTTTGGATGGAAATGGAATAAAAGGAAGGTAGCAGAATAAGAGTACAACTAAATTTAGCAAAATCCTAATGTTAAGCCAGTCTTTGAAATCTAGTATTGTCAATAGTGCCTTAAAATTTCTGTCACAAAGGTAATATCTAAGCTACTTTGCCATTAATGATTATCTTTCCTTACATTAAACAGGATATGACTGGCCTGCTGTACCTGTACCTAACAGACAACCACATTAATTATATCCCAGTGCCTCTACCAGACAGCCTGCGGTCTCTGCACCTACAGGTATATCTTCTGGCCAAACCTGAAAATCAACCCAGCCATCCTCATCCTCTTATCTAATTCAGCGGTTTTAACACGCTGCTTCTGCATTTTGATTTTGGTCATGTTCTTGTTGTTCATTTCAAGTAATATTTATCAAATTTTAGGACCTGATCATTTTTTTTCTTATGTCCTGATATATAAAACCTCAGTCCTGACAGAGGGTGTGGTCTCTTTTATCATTTCTGTAATTTAGATCCTGTTGTTAGCGTCAGAAGATATTAAATTTGAATTTAAATTTATTATTATTATTTTTATCAGCTATACAATAAAAACAACGTGAAGGTTATAGCTAAGCTTTTTAACCTGCATGACATTTTGACAGTGTAGCTCAATGACAACAAATCACATCTTTAAAAAGTTAACACTCATACTAAACTAGTACTAACACCACCAAAACTTACTCTAACATTATGCTGTTATTTCTATTTTTAGTTCTATTTCTATTATCTTCCTTATAATTGGTTAGCTTTAATGTGCACAGAGATTTTATCTTAGTTATGTTCCTCCCTCTGTTTCAGCGTAACAATATTCAAATGATGCATGAGGACACGTTCTGCAACCTCCAAGATTTCAGCTACATCAGGAGAGCACTGGAGGACATCCGTCTAGACGGCAACCCCATCAACCTCAGCAGAACCCCACAGGCATACATCTGCCTGCCCCGTATACCCATTGGGGATCTCATTTAACTACACAAATACAACCACATGCACACATATTTGTACATATTAACAGCCCACATACATTCATTCACTCGTCAGTCCAAACTATCATTTACAACAGTGCCTTAACAATAAACTGTCATACATGCTGCTGGATATAATACCGTTTAGATTAATTATCAGCCTGAAAATACATAAATTAGTGAGTGTAATTCTGCTGATCAAGCACATATTCACTGCTCTATTCCATCTTCATCCCGTTGTTCGGATATTTATGCCAGGGCACACAACAGCACACGTACACACAGACATTCACACAAGAACTTTGTCAAAAGCAAAACTGTCCCACAACTTTATTAAAAGTGAACAACAGGCAGTATTTACAGAAAAACAAATCTATTAAAAGCCCTGAAATGTCTTGTATGTGTTTGTTTTCACGATTGGCAGAAAAATGACAACATTCTTTAAATGTATTTGTTTTGTAAAAAAAAAATAATGTTATTAATAATAAATCTAATAACTTTCGGCAATGTATACTAGCATAAAGTTATCAAAGCTGGAGCTTGATAAAAAGTCAATTGAGTATCTAATGCAATAAAATGTGCATTTAAACACACTCAGTGGTTGTAAAGTCTGTACTGTAATATAAAAAAATATATATATTCTGATCATGAAAAAGGTGTTTTTTTTTAAGTGAACTGCAATTTTTCGGTATATTACTCTACAAAAAAGTGATGTTTTAACCATGCACAACAGCCGATACCAATGATGTATCGGCTCTGATGTGTAGAGTCAGTCAACAAAACACTATTGTTTAATATGGGGGGAGGAGCTGTTGATTTTGAATGTGGATGGGGTAAAGAAAAATGCTAACAGGTTGCTATTGTGTGCTCTGTATGGAATAACCACAAGTGAATAAAGTCATTTTGAAGACCTCTCCAAACTAGGAGTGGCTCAACGTTTTTATTGATAACTAGTAGGTGAAGTTTTAATGTGGATTTTTAATTTAATTGGGAACTGCTCAGAAATGTGCCAAAAAAAACAAAAAAAAGAGGGAATCTTTGCAGATAAAGCCAGTGTATGCAAGGATTTTAGAGGTGCAACTACAAGGATTTTCTCAAAAATTGTCAATAAGCTTCTCAAACAAACTAATTAGCCTCTGTTTCCTGTCCATATCGTCTGAGTCTTTCACATTGCTGCTGTTGCTGCTGCTTTCTTCTGTAACCTCATCCTCAGACCCTTCTTTTTCTTCAGAAAGCTTCATCAGCCTAGCTTTCTCTTGCTCCAGAGCCAGCCGGTCCCTGCGCACAGTATCCCTGTCCCTCTCCACCATCGCCCTCTCCCTCTCCAATACTGCCTTTTCTCTGTCCAGCGCCGCCCTCTCTCGCTCCAGCACGGCTCTGTCTCGATCCAAAACTGCAATCTCCCTGTCCAGCACTGCTCTCTCCCTCTGCAGCACCAGACGCTCCCGTTCCATCACCTCTTTCTCCCTTTCCGCCACCTGTTGCTCACTGCACGTTGTCCTCCTCTCATCCTCCACCTCTTGTAAGATGCAGTCTATATCCTGGGGTCCCTCCTGCGCTGCCACCACCTCTCCATCCTCAGTTCCATTAAGTGAAATTTCAATCTCAGTTGGAGCAGCCACAATAGATGACTTCACCATTGCGGCTAACTTCTTCTTTTTGGGTTTGATCAAGAAATCCCCATTGTCTTTGTTGTAGGGGAAGGCCTTGAGAATAGTGGCGCTGCCCTCCAGCCGACCCGCCATTGCGTCGTCCATCAAGGAGAAATAAGGCCATACATCAGGAAACACTTCCACCCCTTCTGGGGGATGCTTTAGCTCCTGAGGAGACAGAAAGAGGGCAGGAAGTAAAGGGAGAGCTTTGTCAAAAAGCTTTATTTCTCCAAGTGAAAAGAAAAGTGTACCTTGTATCTCTTCTTCATGTTTTCCCATTTTTTAGAGGCTTGATGATGGGTCATCTTACGGTGCAAGCCCATATGTTTCAAAATGGTCCTGAAAACACAATACACCAGGTCTTCTGATTAAAGCAGTTGTTAACAACATCAAAAGCAATGATGAACCATTATCACTGGTAGTAGTAGTAAGACAGGGCAAAGACAAAGGTAACAAATTTTTTTTTTTAAGTATTTCTGGTTCCTAAATCTACATACTTGGCATTTTTCAGCATCTGAGGACTTTAAATTATTGGCATACCTCCATGCCCACATAGAAGTATTTCTCTTTCCAGAGAAGAGGTAGGCATTTGAAACCCTCAGCTTTACAAAGTCTTCGATTTCTTTTTTGCTCACTGAAAAAGACAGAGAGAAAAATATTAACAGTTACAAATGAATAGTTGATGAGTGTGTGAAAATGTGTAACACTATATCACTATTTATTTATTAAATACACTCATTTTTAAATAATATTATTAAAAAGACTGGTTGAAATTTTTTTCACTAATGCTGCATTCACGGTACATTGGAAAAGGTAAGCCTGTAGTTGGACTTGCGTCATTTTTAACGTTCGGGGAAAAAGAAAACATGGCTGCTAACCAGGATTGCGTTATTGTTTTTCTACAAGCAAAACCTTGTCAACAGACATGTAATTCGCTTAACAGAGAGAAAAAAAAATCGAAAGGACGCAAAAAAACCCAAAACATATCAATAATATTTCAGGCTTCCGACTCAATGAATGAAGAGAAGCAGAAATATAAAGTGCCGAAGTCGTAGTTAAAGAACATCTTTACTCTGGTTCTTATACTAGTCGGAGTTCTTGAATTCACACCCTTTTCAGTGTCCGATGAAGGCAACATAACTTACACTTCAGTAATGGAGGGAACTGCTCGTTGTACTTATCACTTCCTACGTGCGCAAGCTAGCTCCAAGCTATAGCTAGCTTATTTAATCACTTTCTGTCGTTTGTCCTTACTTTTATATGTGAAATCCACTGGCGTATGGATATCGGAAGTGCTGCTGGTGTACTCGTGGTCTGCGTACTCCATTTTTCCTATTTCCCGTACTTGGTTTCAGCCTGTTTATCGAGCGTCCTTTGTAGGAAAAGACTCCTTGCCCCCGTTGTTGGTTCCTTCAGAGGGACCCTAGATTCTTCCTCCCGTGTTTCAAAAGAGCGTACTACCGCCACCTGTAGACAGGGAGACTCCAGGAACAGAGTCAGTTCACTTTTATTTTATTTTATTTTATCTTATCTTATTTTGTTTTATTTTATCTTATTTTATTTTAGTGTTAACAAAAAGTACCTCATAGAACACCATAGGAAAGACATCTATGATATTATGTTCCAGATTTTAATACAGAGATAAACATTCTGCACAAGCAAAGATGCTTAACCATTTTACAACAGACCTGGAGAACTGCATATTATTTCAATTCCACACCTATCTTTATAGCTTTGTAATGGTGTTTGTTTATTGTTTGTTTGTTTCCCATCAGGAATCTTCTTCTCAAAGTGTAGAAAATACCCCACAACACATGTTTACTACTGCTCATTAAACCTAATTCTCAAAAGCTGCTTAACAAGCTGCTGTTTACTCTATTTTTGGCAACCCTGTTGCATTGGGTAAGCCTAATTAAGATCATGTTATTATTCTAGTCTAGTATATATAATGCCAGCCTCTTGGCAAACACCAGATGTGGGAGAGGCTGCTGTATTTGGAGTAAAGGAAAACGAAAGTGTTTTGCAGAGAGCAGAATGGCCTCCTCCTATCGTGAGTATCCTTCGCATTATATTCCTTGTAGCATTTCTATATTTTACTGTTTATATATTTTATAAAGTCTGGTGGTATTTTGTTTACTGTTTGTTTACATTTCCCTTTAAACCACATGCAAATTATTTTAACAGCTGTCTTTCTATCAGGCTTTCTATACAGATTTTCTGTGAGGTCAAACATACTTAAAATGTGCAAATGTGCAGCATATTTAATATTTTAATGAAATCAATAATGTAGATTTGATCTCTTATTCTGAGACACTGATTGTCATTGTATAGAATTTGAGTTTACTTTCTGTTTCATTTACTGCGAAGCGCCATTGCATAGAATGCCTACATAAAACCTGAAAGCTGGACTTTAATAGTTATGTTTTAATTGCTCATTTACATAATTAAATTAAAGTTATTATGTAGCCTTAATTTATTCTTTTTTATAAACGTATATTATTAACATGCTTGAAACTCTTAGTAGCATATTTAACTAGCCAACAGGGGGCAGCAGATAAACAAGTTATTAATTTGCAATACAAACCGGCACATAAACTTTGTTTTCAGATTTTTCTAATTGTACCAGAAGAATTATAAAAGTTATTTTATATACTTTGATTATTCGGAAAAAATAAACATATGAAAGGTGGAATAGGTGAAAAACAATAACTAAAAGTAGTTCTAAAGTGAAAGGGAGAAAGCAGCTCAACAACAAGTGAGGGAATGCAGCTTTACAAGTTGTCAGCCTGCCTTTATTACCAGCATATCGAAACTATATTGTTAAATACGTAATTTCAAAATAAAAATACTGTAAGGTGCAAAATTATTGAGCCACCCCTCATTTCTTCATAGCTTACTTCCAAGTAGCCAGGCTGTTAAAGCAGTCTTGAACAACGGTACTCTAGGCTTTCTGGAGGTCTTTCTTTGGACATTGGCTGCTTTGTCACTCATGTACAGTCCAGGCCTTGTACCTGACCATTGTTTTTGTTTGCTAAGCCACTTAACTGAAAAGGTGTCCTTGCCCCTTACTCTTCAAGGACACCTGCGCAGGCTGGAGGACTGTTGAACTTTCGCTTATCGGGTGGAAGGACACTCTCCTCAAGCTGAACACAGGACACACACACACACTCACACACACTCACATACACGTACACTGACACTGACTCACACTCACCCCTCACCCTTCAAACGCCTTCGATGCTTACTTCCTCCGGATGTAGGAGG
>VVHJ01029089.1:13809-30701 GCA_015107715.1 Tylochromis polylepis
CACCGGGGAAAAAAAAAAAAAAAAAAGAAAAGGCAAAACACGAAATCAAAAAAAAAAAAAACACAACGTAACTGATGTGAAGATGAAAAACAGCCAATGGGAACAAGCGGCACAGTCTCAGGGAGGAGCTCACCTTGATGGCAGTGATGGCGAAGGCGATCTTCCTCCTGCCATCGATGTTCGTGTTCAGGACACGAAGAATGTGCTGGAACTTCTCAGGGATGACCAGAGACTGAAAGGCAGAGGCAAACAAAGTGAGTCTCACACAGCAACACGGATTAAGTACTTTCTGCAAAGATCATGCAGTAACACACATACATGTTAGCAAGCTTCACACTACATATATATATATTTATATATATCTCATGTGTATCTTTACATGTTAACCTGTATGTATTTGCACAGTGCGCTCGGACTTCACGTGGATTTCTTAGTTTAGCCCCATTAGCCGAACAGATGGACTGCTGCGGCTCTGAACACCTTCAGGTTTTTTCATACCTGACCAAAATAAAAAGCTCACGACCACAATGTCCCAGCAGTACTTCAACTATTTGAAGTACTGTGTATTTACATCAGAAAACTTTCAGTTCCCGGCCAGGGTCCACCAACATGCTTAGCAAGGCTAAACCCTGTTAGCTCTGTGGGCTAACCGCCTCAAACTATGACTGCCTCTTTAAGTTTTAAGCAGCACAGAGTCTCCATCCACAGCTACGGGCTCCAGCAGCAGGAGCCGGGCATGTGGACGCTTTACAACCGGGAAGAAAAAACGAAGTTATCTGTTGGCGCTCGTCGATACAGCTCCACTCACAGCCCACAGCAAACTGCGCTAAAATGTCAAATTCCCCGCAATATACCGGCAATTCCGCGCCCGCCCGCTCACACAGGCTTTGGAGGATTTATCGGATGCATAAATGTGACAAACAAGCGCGACTAAAGTTGGATGATCACGGATTTCTGAGATATTTCAGTCCGCCAGAAAAGAGACTCACCATCTTGGAAGCAGGTTCCGTGCGAAGAGGAAGCCGCAAGTCTCTCGCGAGAGTTTGACCCCTTTCGGGAACGGAAGTTGGTCCACCACTATCGACTCGTCCGACTGGGAAAAAAAAAACCGTGTTCAAAAGGAACAAGCAAATACGTGGCTTAACGCGGTTAGTTTCGTTACCTCACGGGACATAAATGTTCATTGATTCCCGTTCATTTATCACCCACGGCACGTGATCGTGCTAATACCGCGCTCGGTTAATAAAAGGATATCTTTGCTAACTACGACGTGGAACTTTAGATTTATATTTTTTTCCTGACGTTAGCGTAAATTCGCCGCAATGGCGGAGGGAACCGCGACCGCTGCTGGAGCTGGGCCCGACGTAAACACAGCTGGGAACCCGACAGAAGTCGCCATGGCGTATTTACAGGACGAGGTGAGCTTTTCTTCTTCTGTGTGACGGCTGCGTTCGGTTACGCGCTGTCAGCAGGTGGAGTCATTCCACGGAGTGCTGATGCTGCTGGAAGCTAATGGGAAGCACCGAGTTCCTTAATGTGGGGAGGAAAAGGCGATGAATTCCAAGTAATGACGTCAGCTTTGCTCTGGTCCTGCATTAAGAATCTTGACTTATGGATGATTATTGATTATTATCAGATTGCTGCTGTCACGCGTCAGTCAGTCCGCTATTGGTTAAAGTCTGTCATGCAAACGCAGGTGACGTCGTGTGTGCAGCAGCTAGAAAACAGATCGGACACTTTATTAGGTACACCTTGGCGTAACCGGGACGGACCTCCTTTTTCCTTCAGAGTCGGTTTAAGTCTTCAGATTCGGCAAGCTGCTGGAAACATTTCTCAGAGATTTTGGTCCATGTTGACGTGACGTCATCGTGACGTCATCACACAGTTGGTGCAGATTTGTCAGCTGCATCCATGATGAGAATCTCCAGTTCCACGACATCCCAGTGATGCTGTTTTGGACTGAGATCAGATAAGAGAAGATGAGTTTTGTTGTCATTGTAAGAACAAGCACAGAACAAAATCAGAAGCACTGCTGAGCTCTGTGCGTACAGACAGCAGTCATACTCAAAGGAGAATATCAAAGCCTGTTCTATCATAAATAACAATAATTAATAAATAGTGGTGGATTCTGCTGACTGTTGAGGCCATCTGAGTACAGCGAACTCATCGCCATGTTCACGAAACCAGTTTAAGATCATGCCACAGCCATGACACGATGGTACACTGAGGTCATGGTCAGCAACAGCAGTCAGGTGGGCTGTGCTGGTTAAAGCTACTGAGAATATCCCCCACACCATCCCACCAGCAGCCTGAACAGGTGATACAAGGCAGGATGCTTTCATGCTGTTTTTTTGTTTTTTACCAAATTCTGACCCCACCTTCCAAAAACCTCCAAGAAACTGAGACTTCTCAGAACGGGAAATGTTTTTTTTTCATCTTCTGTGACCAATTTTGGTGACTCTGTGTGAACTGTAGCCTCAGTTTCCTCCTCTGAGCTGACAGGAGTGACACCCAGTGTGGTCTTCTGCTCCTGTGGCCCGTTTGCTTATGCTGTTCCTTGGTTGTAGCAAGTGGTTGTTGCAGTCCTGTTGCCTTCCTATCAGCTCAACGCACTCTGGCCGTTCTCCTCCGACATTTTCCCGCAGTGAACTGCAGCGCGCTGGATGTTTTCTCTTTTTCAGACCTTCTGTGTAAACTGTGCAGATCAGCAGTTTGTGAAACATTCAGACCAACACGCCATGCTCACAGTCACTGAGATCATTCTGATGCTTGGTTTGAACTTCAGCAGGTCAGCTTGTCCACGTCCACAGGTTTACATGCACTGAGTTGCTGCCATGCAATTGGTTGATTCGATATTTGAGTTAAAGAGAAGACAAACAGGTGTACCTAACAAAGTGGCCAGTATGTGTATGTTTTCTCATTGGCTGGAATAAACAAGTCAGTGACTAAAAACCAAAGAAACCTTTAATATCAGTGAGTTTTGACAGTTTCATGCTGGTTGTGTTTCCCTCAGAAGACTGAAGCGGACATCTCTAACCTGAGCCTGGGAGAGCTGGACATCACCACCGACGAGTTTATCCTGGATGAAGTGGACAGTAAGGAAACGTTGAACTTGAATGTACTTGATCTTAACGCTCCGCTGAGGTGGTGTTTGGATGATACCGGAGCTCCTCGGTGCTGCGTTGCTCGAAGGTTTCACTTGTCGCTAACTGTTGTTCCCTTTCGTCTGCTGCAGTTCACATTCAGGCCAACCTGGAGGACGACCTGGTGAAGGAAGCGCTCAAAACGGTGAGAAGTGCAAGAGTCACGAGTCTGCCAGAAATACAATATATAATAAGTCCTCTGCTCGGATGTCCCGTCCTTGCTGTGTCCCTCAGTTGTGGCTTCTCTGCAGCAGTGATGTTGTTGGAGGGCGCACATCAGTCCAGATGTTTCTCTCTCTCTGTGGGACGATTTGGTCTGTCGGTTTATCTCCGAGTCTGTCCTGTGCAGCAGTTTGATCCTGAGTGCTGAAATGTTCTGGGCGGTAGCTGCACAGGGCTGTTTGCTGTGCACGCACGCTGTCTCAGGGTAACTCAGCTGATGGATGGCTGGAAGGTCCACCCACAGAGCACTACAGGACCTCAGGAAGCTGAGAGCAGACAGCGGCTGCTCTGAGGAATCAAACGTTTTGTTTGTAGAAAGCAGCAAAAATAGAAAATCTAACCTGGACGCGGTTCAGACGCAGAGGCAGTGCAGAGGTGATCCTCTCTTTCATGAAACATGGTTGCTGCTCCTCAGCCTGCTGATGGTGCAGCCCCTCAGTGCTTTTGTAATTCCCACATGTATTCAGTGTCACCTTAAGCTGTGATTTGCTGTCCTACCCCTGCGTGCTGTAGTAGCTTGTTAGTCTACATCTCTGAGATGAACCCGTTCAGCTGAAAGCTTCCTTTTGGGCACGATTAGCCTCACGACAGGGATTAAAGTCTGTTTCTGAGGCGCCTGAACGAGCTGCGGGCCAGCGAGGAAGAAGAGCACTCGACAGCCTTACAGCTCCTCAGGGCAACGAAGAGTTAAACTGATGCTTTTAATGTGAAGAAATTTGTTACTTTTGTTTTGAAAGGTACTATAAAGTAATTGTTACCTCCACACTTCCTCTTTCAAATGTAAGTGAAGCTGAGCGTTTCCCTCCGGTGGAGTCCAGTACGCTCGTGCTGACAGCGCTCTCTCTCTCCTCCCGTCGGTTTTCAGGGTGTCGACCTCCGTCAGTACTCCAAACAGGTGGAGGCAGAGCTGCAGAGGATCGAACAAGCCTCCATCAAAGACTGTATCCTAACCATGTAATAATGCACAGGACCACACGCTGACACCCGTCACTAATGGCGTTTTCCTGAGCGCTCGTCCTTCAGACATCAAGGAGAGTCAGAACATCGCCCTGCTGCACAACCAGATCACTGCCTGTGACGCCATCCTGGAGGTAAGACGGCTTCAGCAGACACACGCACGCTTGAGTCTAATAATATGGATGACATCTAGACAGAAAGCAACAGACGAATGGACTCTTTGAGCATGATTGAAGTTGTCTGTTTTGTTGCCCTGTCGCGTTTTTTTGGCTCCGTTCTCACAGAAGAAACACGCCTTCACTATGTAACTGTGCAGATGTGGGACAGATGTACCTGACAGATACGTTGCTGTCATTGTGCACCCTTACTTCAGTTTTCTGCACACAAACTTCAGGTTTTAAAAAGTCGCACTGACCCTTTACGTCACGCTGCGCTCACTAACGCCAACACGGCTGCTGCGATTAAACGTTTTCACGGCGAACTGCCTTTCTGCATCGCAGCGGCTTCTTTTCTGACCTCAATGCTGAGACCAGTTCATGTGGGGAAAATGAAGGGGGTCGCTTCATCAAACCGTCACCGGAGCGCTGTCCTCCTCCTGGTTTTAAAGCACATTCGGTCTTTCTAACCTCGTGGCTTTGTTCTCTCAGCGTATGGAGGGCATGCTGAGCGGCTTCCAGAGCGACCTGTCCTCCATCAGCAGCGAGATCCAGACCCTGCAGCAGCAGTCGGTCAGCATGAACGTGCGGCTGAAGAACCGGCAGGCCGTGCGCAGCCACCTCAGCCAGCTGGTGGACGAGCTGGTGGTGCCCGGAGCCATGATCTCGTAGGTTTGACGGCCGCCGGTGCAAAGACAAAAGTGTCTGCATGATAATGAGTGATTTGTTATATGGCGCTCAGTTTGCAGAGAGTTACGAGTTGTTCCTAATCGATGAACCAGCCATTAGTGGTTCCTGGTGATGTCGTTACTTCCAGAAAAACTCAAATGATTCTGTAAAGCAGGACTCCTTCAGGCGGGAGCTCGGTGCCGAGCCTCGCCGTTCTCCCGCGGAGTCGCATACAAGTGAAGGATTACCTGCTGGTCGTGTGTTCGCAGCACCATCCTGGACAGTCCCGTGACGGAGCAGGAGTTTCTGGAGCAGCTCCACGAGCTCAACACTAAGATCAACTTCGCCAAAGAGCTGAGCTTCAGAGAGACGCTGGCCTGCTCCGACATCCAGGACATCGTCGACCGCCTCAAACTCAAGGTGAGAGACGGGCGGGAGGAGGAGCTTACAGTCTATAACAAGCAGGAAAGGAGGGGAAGTCCTGCCGACCGGCTCCTCTGGTCCTTCAGGCCGGAGCGCTTGATGCAAATCCACAATTGAACTCATTTCTGTCTGTTAACGATCAAGTTTCTGATCATGTTCACACGCTTTGTTCCCCTCAGGCGGTGTCAAAGATCAGAGAGTTCATTCTTCAGAAGATTTACTCCTTCAGGAAACCGATGACCAACTACCAGATCCCACAGAACACTCTGCTGAAGTACCGGTGAGCACAGCTGAGGTTCGGCTCGCGTCTCGTGTGAATACGAGCGAGTCTGCGTTACGCTTACCTACAGACGTCTTTCCTCTGTTGTTTCTGTCCATTTTTACACTCGAGTAACTGAAACGCATCTTTAAAAACACTTGAGATTTTTAAAATTCTGTTACTTTGTAATAAAATTTTAAATACTTGATATGTTAGATTATTACTTAATAAGTCTGTGCACGTCTACATTTGTTTTTTCCTTCAGAGAAGTTTTTCAGCTGAACTGTTTCTCAGCGTAGTCGCTGTAAAGGTGGACGTTTGTTTGACACGTTCCCGCCTTTTCCACTCTTCCCTCTTCGGCTCCGCCCCTGTTTTTTACCATCCGTTTCTCGTTCTTAATTGTGCGCGAGAAGCAACTCGACAGGTTTTCACGTGCACTCCAAGTCTGCTCACAGATGTATTGTCACGCTCGCTCCGAACACGCCGATTGATCCGTTTGTTGTTTTCGCTCCAGGTTTTTCTACCAGTTCCTTCTGGCTAACGAGAGGACGGTGGCGAAGGAGATCAGAGACGAGTACGTGGACACCATGAGCAAGATTTACTACAGTTACTTCAAGTCGTACAGCGGCAGGCTGCTCAAAGTGCAGGTCGGTGGGCGAGCGGGGTCGCTCCACAAGGCTGCGGCGCTCCGTTTGTGTCGGCTTCGTGTAGATGACTGATGTTTGTGTGTCCCGCAGTACGAGGAGGTGGCGGACAAAGACGACCTGATGGGAGTCGAGGACACAGCCAAGAAAGATATCCTTCACGGTCTGTGCGTTTGTGTGTGATCGCCGTGTCCGCTGCACTCGGACGTTGTCAACGCAGAGTGTTTGAAGCTCCTTGACTCGCGGCTGCAGGTTTCTTCTCCAAACCGTCTCTGAAGAGCAGGAACACCATCTTCACTCTGGGCCAGAGGGGGGCCATACTGAGCCCGGCCGAGCTGGAGGGGCCCATCCTGGTTCCGCACACGGCTCAGAGAGGAGACAGCAGGGTGAGAGACGGAGCTGTTCACACGGCACGCCAATCCGCTCAACCCAAACCCATTCTGCAGGAGAGATCTGCCATTTAAAAAAAAAAGAAAAGTCAACAAACCAGCGTCTGTAACACGTGACGGGCACCAGCGCTGCGTGTGCATTTCAACGTCAGCCACACAGAGCACGCGGACGAATCTCTGTGTCGCTGACAGAACCACGTGTAGCACGTGTGTGTGGTCACCTTCAGGAGAAACGGGACCTGCTTCCCCACTTTTAATGACATCTGTAAATTCTCTTAGGGTCCAGTTTAACTTACAGGTGAGCTGATCTCTGTTGCTCAGCACTGACATCTTGTGGCAGATTATGAGATTTTTATTTTTTTTACTGAGGGAAACGTTTGAGAGCAGCGAGCTCGTCATAGGCTGTTTCTAAAGACGGATACAGCTTCAGAGGTCTGAAGAGTGAAGCCTGTGCTGAAGCCTCTTATATCTGCATTCTTTGTAATTGCCTGTAGGGGGCGACAGCTCTGCTGAAAAGGTTTCCTGATGGGTTTAAAGTCTTACTGAATGCAGTGCAAAGAGGACCATAAAGCAGGGCGTCCTTTAGGGCGGGTCCACTGTGTGATTGACAAGTTGTCACACCGCGTCCATCATTTTTCTACAGTCTGTGGAGCCGATCGGTGCGCGAGGTCTAATTCTCCCTCTCTCCCGCAGTATCCCTACGAGACGCTGTTTCGCAGCCAGCACTACGCTCTGCTCGACAACGGCTGCAGAGAATACCTCTTCCTGTCAGACTTCTTCATGGTGGCCGGAAACTCCGCCCTCGACCTCTTCAACAGCATCATGGGGAAAACTCTCAGCATGTTCCTGGTGAGAACGCCGCCTCCTCTCAGAGCTGCAGGCAGCACTTTTTCTCTGAAACTTTTGTTCGGTCGATTCAAAGCACATTTACTCCTCTGATTTGTAATAAAAACAGATGTTTTAATCTGTGCATAGATCTGTTCCTGTTCTCTGTGATTGTGTCACTAAGCAGAATCCTCGGGTGGTAAACCAAACACACGTTCAGCAGACGGGAGGGAAATGTTCAGAGTTTACAGTGACGTTGTTCATGTTACTGAAGATGCTGTGCACCCACCAGGTGTTCCTCTGTGTAACACTGCTCATTGTAATGTTGTGTTTTCGAGAGAACAAGTCTTCTGGTGGTCAGAGCTCTTCTCAGTTTATGTGAAACAAAGCAAACCAAAAAAAGTCCTGAGCGATAGTCGTGCAGCGTCAGTCAGCCCGCTCTCTGTCTCCTGCAGAAGAGCATGTCCACCTACGTGTCCGACTGCTACGACAGCATCGCCGTCTTCCTCTGCATCCACATCATCCTCAGGTTCAGAGCCATCACGGCCAAGAGGAACATCCCAGCTCTCGACAAGTCAGTCTCCTCCTCCTCTGTTCCTGTATGAGTGTTGCCTCTGTTTTAGTCTCCGCCTCCTCCTGAAGACGCGATCTCCTGTTCAGCTGCTCGTGCTGACACCAGCTGGGGTCACACGGCCGTTTGCTGCCGCACAGGCGGCGTACAGAGGTCTCCTCTGCAGAGAGGGAGGTGTGAGCAGAGACTGGTGGAGGCTGATGGTGTTGGTGCTGTCTGTCAGGTACTGGGAGGCGGTGCTGGAGCTGCTGTGGCCGAGGTTCGAGCTCATTCTGGAGATGAACATCAACAGCATCAGAAACACAGACCCTCAGAAACTGGGAGTACTGGACACCAGACCACACTACGTATGTACACACACACTGCACATCGCACAGCGCTGTGTGTGTTTGCTGCACGCTTCACTGACACAGCTGTGTGTGTGTGTCTGGTTTCAGATCACTCGCCGTTACGCAGAGTTTTCTTCAGCCATCGTCAGCATCAACCAGACGTTCCCCAACGAGAGGACCAACACACTGCTGGGACAGCTGCAGGTAACACGCACACACACACACAGAGACGCGCACACACACACACAGAGACGCACACACACACACAGAGACACACACACACACACACACACACACACTGAGTGTGTGTTCAACGATTGCGTCCAACGTGTGAATCTGTTTCCAGATCGAGGTTGAAAACTTCGTGCTGAAGATGGCGGCAGAGTTCCCGTCCAGGAGAGATCAGCTCATCTTCCTCATCAACAACTACGACATGATGCTCAGCGTCCTCATGGTGAGCGCCACAACCGGCACGAATCCAAAACACGACACTCCTCTCAGGATTTGTGCTGACGTGGAGAAAATATTCTGACCTCCTGTTTATGGAAAATGAAAAGCAAAGCTCGATTTCTGTCTCGCTGATCACGTGTGCTTCCCTGCTCTGTCCAGGAGAGGGCAGCAGACGACAGTAAAGAGGTGGAAGGCTTCCAGCAGCTGCTGCTGGCGAGAACTCAGGTAAATATAATTATCGTCATCGTCGTGCAAAGATATCACTCAGCTGTGTCATTCATATTTCTAATGTCATATTTATTTCAGAACATCTTTCTAACATTTCAGACACATCCTGTAGGATATTGCAGTATTTTGCTGATATTAGGTTTTAATATTTCTGTTCTGGCACATTTTCACATTTGTATGCAGACATTTTAGTTACTCAGTAATAACCTTTGAATGTCCCTTTATTTTAAATGTTAATGATCAAGAACAAGGCTGATGTGCAGAGGTGTAGTAAGTACAGAGGGATCAAGCAGGTGGGGATACTGTTGAAGCTGAGGTGAAGCTGGTGGCGAGCAGCAGGATGGCGTCGCGCTGAGAAAGAGCTCAGCAGGTGTGATGTTTGCTCCGAGAGTGTGGGTCAGAGAAGGCAGACGATTGGCTGCTGAGAGAGGAAGTGCGGTACGTAGCGCTGGTTAGACGATGCCTCGTGGAGCGGGGCGCGTTCTCCTTCCTGTGTGCGCGGCGTGTCGCCCAGCAGCGACATCTGCTGGATAAAAAAATATTGCAGGCAGCCTGAATCAGGAGTGTGAGGACAGACTGATCCAGGCTCATTCTGACGTCCGGACAGCAGACGAGTAATCAAGCAGCCGATGTGCTTGTGTAAGCAGGACAGAGTGTATGTTCTCTAATTAGTCTGATTATGTCAAAGATGATGCGACTCACGATGTGGTCAATGCACAGTTTTCAGACATCGTGAACGTTTTGCTCAGGAAACACGAGTGCCTGTGACAGCGGGGTGCTCGTGGAGTCGGGTGTGGCGGAGAAGTCCGCGAGGGTGGAGCAGGAGACGACGCTGCGATCTGTAGCCAGAGTGGGGAGCGGGCGGAGACGAGTGTCAGGGAGGATTTGTGACAGCAGGAGAGCGGAGAGGGTGAAAGGGAAGGTTTAAAGATGGCGGTGAGACCTGCGGTGATGGTTTGGAGACGGTGGAGGCACAGCTCAGAGTCGGAGAGGCTGAGATGGTCTGAGCACGTGCAGAGGAGGGCGGGTGGAGAAGAGGAGGACCTCAGAGGAGGATGTTTTCAGCTGCTGCCACAGCAGAGCGATGTTAGAAGTAACACTTCACTTTTTCTCATTTGTGACGTCCTAACAGTTCGAGTCTGTTTCAAGGCTAAAACGAGTAGTTTTAGTACATTTGAAAGCAACTTGTGAACACTTTAGTTCCCGTTCCCTCCTCTCGTCCTCGCTGCAGGAGTTTATCGAGGAGATTCTCTCGCCGCCGTTCGGAGGGATGATCGCCTTTGTGAAGGAGGCCGAGGCGCTGATGGAGAAAGGGCAGCTGGACCGGCTGAAGAACGACGAAGGTGAGAAAAGTATCGTACCACCTGTGAGAACGCTCGCTTTGCCCTGTTGTGGGGCTCTGAAAGTTTCTTCATCGCGCTGGGGCGGGAGGACGTGAGTGAAGCCGTCGTATGATTGGCCGATTCCTTTCTGTCTGTTATTTGGCAGTCAGCCAACCATAATCTCAGAATCCAAAATGATGACGTGGCCAGATTAAATTCGGGATTAAAACCATCTTGTTATTCATTTAATCTGCTCGCGTTTGTCGTTTTCACGTCACCTCTACGTCTGCTGCTGTCGCCCAACAGGAAGGTTTTGTGGGAGCTTCAGGGCGGCCGTCACGCTCGCCGTGCGAGGAGCCGACGGCCTCGTTCATGTTCGACCTCCAGGATACGTGCGCCACAGGCGCTTTCCACCCTGAGCTCTAAATATGCGACACTTTCAGAGGCAATCCCAGCACCGCCTGTGCGTCGTCGGTGGTTTTGACTTCCGTGTTTCTGAGAATCGCTCCGTTCCTCGTGTCTGAGCGGCAGAGCGAGCGTGGTCCTCTCACTTTTGTTTTCCAGAGTAACGAGCAGCTTTGTCGCTCTTTCAGTCTTCATGCTTTCACTTCAGTCAGTGAGGATGCAGCTCCACTTCTTTCTTCTTACTGCTGCTCTGACACGTTCACCGCGTGTGTGCTCGCTGTTTCCTCTTTGTTTCGTTTGACAGGAAGTTGACCACAGCAACGCGACGGAGAGGAAACCGACAGTCAGCACGCACACCCAAACTTAAATTCACTTAACTAATGTGTGTGTGTGTGTGTGTGTGTGTGTGCGCGCAGCTCGAATCACTCAGCTGGTTCGGGGGTTTTCCAGCACCTGGAAACAGTCGGTGGAGGCGATGAGTCAGGACGTCATGAGGTCCTTCACCAACTTCAAAAATGGAACCAGCATCATCCAGGTGAGCCGGGCGTGGAATCGCTGCGCCGCGACGGGAAACGCCGGCAGATAACACGAGGCTTCAAAAGGGTCACAAAGGGACAAAAACATACAAACGACACAAAAGTGAGAAAGTGTGTCCAGATGGATGCAAAACGCCGACAAAGTGAAGAAAAGTAAAAGTATAAAACAACCCGAGACAGCAGGCCGCAGAGTGAAACGAGACGCGCTGAACAACATTAGACAGATTTAAACTGAGGGAAAAATGCACTTTTTCATGTTTGAGCTGCTCACGCGTTGTTCCAGCAGAGAAGAAACGTGCTGTAAATAAAGAATCAGTTTGAAGTCCAGGTTAAGTTACCGTGGTGATTTAGCCAGGGTACACGAGCGCGGGGATGAGTCCGTCCTCTTTAAGCGGCGAGTTGGGTTTCTGTGAGCTTCGTGTTGAGATGTCCGATGTGTTGTCATAAGTTCTCCTAACGCGAGTCCCGCCTCCTCCCGCAGGGCGCCCTGACGCAGCTCATCCAGTACTACCACGGCTTCCACAAAGTCCTGAACCAGCCGACGTTCCGCAGCCTGGCCGTCCGCTCCGAGCTCATCAACCTCCACCACCTCATGGTGGAGGTCAAGAAGCACAAACCCAACTTCTAACGGGACGCCTTCGTCGGGGCGGGGGGCGGAGAGCCGATGAACGTGCTGGCGTAGGCCGACGCCCCTGCGGGTGGAGGTGACGGTTCCCTGCAGCCGGCCGCTGCTTCCTCTTCTTTTCTGTGAAGTTTGGAGAGGATTAAAAAAAGATCAGAGGAGATTTTAATCCCATGACTTTTAAAAACTGCGAAGAAACCAATGAATCGTGGACGCACTCGGCCACTTTGCTGTCGGGGAAACATGTGACCACCCTGGCACTACAGTGGCTGTTGGGTGTGTGCAGGATGCTTTGGCTTCTGTTACAGACAGCAACAAAAACTTCCAATTAAATGCTAATTCAACCTAATGTAAAGTAATGTCTAATGATCAAGTTGAACAAAGAATAAACCTGGAGTAAATGCAGTAGAAATGATGGACGTGATGAAGGCTGTGCAGCTTTCAGCGAGCAGCGACTGAGCTTCAATCGCCCAAATGTTCAGCTGTTTGCATGCGAGAGGATCAATAATCTCTCGGCTGATTTGATTGGTTGCTTTGATTAGTAACGCTGCTGTAATCAGACGGGAGCACTTCTTTGGAACGTGTTACTTTAATAAACTGAGCAACTCGGAGACCGACGGTTAAAGGACAAGACGTTTCTTCGTGTCAGCAGGTCCAGCTTTTAGACTCAAACGATCCCTGTCTGTCTGTGAAGCTCCGCCCACCTGTTTCGTTATAAAACGTATATTTAAACTAGATTGGAAAGCAGGTCCATTTGGTTCAAAGTTTCAACCTCCAGCCAGCATGGAGCTGTGAAAAACTGCAGTTCCTCCAACGTCCACCAGAGCAGTCCTCCCAGCAGTGAGTCGCTCGTCATGTTACAGGTTTACAGATACAAAAAAATAAAACTGTATTTTATAACTCACCTGTTTAAATTGTAATAAAGCTTGAAGTTCGCATGATTAGGGGCGAGGCCTCTTTGACTGACAGGTGGGCGGCGACACAGGCGGCTGTAGCTGCTAGCTGTCTGACCGTGTTTGGCCTGTCAGCCTTCTGGACCAATGAGCTTATCGTGCTAACAGACATCCAAGAAGTCTGAGCTCCAGATCTGCAGCCACCTGTGTGATGTGGCTCCATGCTTTTATCCAAAAATCATCATTAAGCTTCAAATCACATGATCGCATCCCATCATCCATCTTTCATCTGCAGTCTGAAAAACATCAGCGCTTCACAGAAGTGATCCGTACCGCTAAGATGATCTCGTTAGCTGATTATGCTAGCTGCTGCAATCTGAGGAATGGTGCGGTTTTATGGGACCTATTTTCAGCGGCAGATGAATCCACATTTGGTTCTCGGTCAGTCAGCAGGAGAGCGTTTTAATGGCGGTTTTGGTCGGTACGAGGATCCTCCTGCAGACGCGCTCCTCGGGTCTGGTGAGCGGGGCGGAGGGCGAGTGTGTTGGCGCTGTCGTGTGCCTTCGCCGTGCAGAGTCGTGGGTGTTTGTGTTATTTATGTGAAACTGTCTGTGAAGTCTAACAATGAGAATACAACACCAGTCTGTCTGCTTGGTTTATTTTTATTTATTAGAGCTTGTTGTTGTTATTCATCTCACAAAGATGACTAGAATCTGAATAATTTAAATGATTAACAATGGAAAGCAGTGTGAATTTCACCACCAAATCACAGCAAGAAGCGGCTCGACCGAAACAGCGAGTTAAATATCAGAGAAACCTCAAAAGCACCACAGTGTGAGAAAGCCGCCTGATTCCTGAAGCTCTCGGACGTCGTTTGATTAGATTGGACGCGTCGGACTGGATACAGAATCAAAGACGCTCACCTATTTAAAGCTACAAAACTGACCAATGGCGTCAATGACGCGTTCCTACGACGGCTTCTCGAGGCCTTTCTAAGTGCAGAGACAAAAAGATCAAAATAACTTTAAATGATGAGAAACGATTAGAACTGTTCCTTAGTCAATAATAACGAGGTCGGACGAAGCTCGTCACACCACAGACGCCGGCTCTTCTGTTCATCCGCTGGGGGCGGAGTCTTTAGCGCCATGTTCAGCCGACCTGGACTGGGGCAAAGCAACAAAAAACCTCGTTCTGTTGCAAATGTAAGGTCTCCCGAAACACTCGAGTTTTCTTCTAAACGTAATACTTTCGTTAAAAAACAGTTTTTTTCGTCGTCTGTGAGCTTATCCGACTCCGTTTGACCTACGGTGGCTCCGCCCTTTGGGCTTAGACACGCTTCATGCGTGGATGGATCTGACAGTGGTTTTTGTCTGTTTAATACATTTAACAAAAAATACATTTTATGTACATATTACATATATGTTTTTACATTCTTAAGTAATCCTCAGCCGGAGAAGTCGCTGCCTCATGAGGCACCATTTCCAAAAGGTTTGTGAGCCGCTGGCGTCCTCCGTCACGACACTTTGCCTCATTCTTTCAGCTCTTTAAATTATGACAGTGAAGGAGACACAAATCATTTTCTGCTCGTCTTCTGTGTGTTTTAGAGCTCGGATGACTTTCAGAGTCTGGATTTAAAGTCCCCTGTGTGGCGTTATTAAACCAAACTACTGCTATCATTATTTATGGCCTTCCGCTCGTACCTGCGGGGCGTTTTATGGGATGTGTAGATGCAGACGTTCACACTGAGCTGTTTAACCAACGACTGTTTTGTGCACTGCTAACAAGTTTTGGTTAAACTGGTCAGAGATCAAACACTCCATTGAAATAAAGTGCTAAAAACACAAGGCAAAGAGTCATGATGGAGGAGGATTTTCTCAAATCTGGCAACCTAAAAGGTGCCTTTTCGAAATGGTGCCTCTTCAGGATCAGAGTGCAGCTGGGGGATGGGGGAGGTTTGGATCTGAACAAACAGAGCCAGGCTGCAGGTTTCCATCCATCGGTAGGGTGAATCTACCATGAAGCCGTTCTGAAGACCTGGCGCGCGCACACACACACACACACGGCTCAGTTTAGAGTCACAGCTCACAAACTGGTGAACTGTCACCACCTGCTGGCTGTAATGTGCAAGAGTCACGTGTGCAGTTCGTGCAGAGGAAGCTCAGAGAAGCTGAAGAGTTTGGAAACTCAGGACAAGAACGGCCACAGTGAGAAGAGCTGAACAGCTGCTTTTGGCAGCAACATCTGGAAAGACAAAGTGAGAACACAGAGGGGTTTTTTTTTTAATGTCCTTAAAAATCACTTTTCAGATGCAAACCCCCTTTAATGAGCACCATGCACGCGCTTTCCTCACCTGTGGAAATGTATTCCGGCGTCTCCTGGACTCTCGGGTGAGGACGGGCTCGTGCTGTGGGACAGACAGGTACACATGATGATGCTGCAGATTAAAGCGAACACGTCTTTATGTGCGTCAGTTATTCTGTGTCGTCCGGCGCGACTCTGTTGGACGCTCGTGGCCTCAGTTTTCTTCTGATTCGTCTGCTTTTCAAAAAAAAGATTTCCTGGTTTAAGTTTGTAATTTAATTCCCTGTTTGCCGCGAGGGCTGTTAGTCGCAGACGATGCTGCTGCTTAGATTCACCGCGTGGACAAAAGACTCGTGCCACACCTCTGGAAGTGTTTCAGGTTTCTGGCATTCACAAACAAAAACGTCACGCTTTGGGTTTCCACGGGCGAGCAGCTCCTGTCGGAGTGTTTTTGTCCACACGGCGTGCACTCAGCGCGCACTCAGTGCGTCTGGAGCACCAACTCTAATAATAAAATTCATCTCAAGTAATTATTTAATCCTATTCAGGATCATTTGATTCTCACAGCAGCTGCTTATTAAGATCAAAGCGGACGGAATCAATTGTGGGTGGAGTCTAGTTGTCCTGATTCAGTGAATACTTGTGAAAAAGAGCCGACAGTAAAGAGACGGTCGTCTGAGCGCTTCCCAACGTTCTCATGAGCAAACGTTATTTGACACGTGCCAGGTCCTCACGGTCAGACTGAGCAGCGTGCAGAAAGCGGGCACCGCGAGGAACTGGCGAGGAACTGGCCTTCTCATGATGGTCATTTAAAACTTCCTCATTTCCGCCACAAACCATCAAAAGTTGGGCCAGTTTGCATGAGCCAAATTAAAGTGAGAGCCGATGTCCCGGCAGGAGCGGGGACGCCTTCCTGCTCGCCCAGCGGAGCTGGAACGCGTCTTTTCTCATGAGGACGTGTGATCGCACTCGTGACCCGTGACAGAGTTGGGCTCACCTTCCACAGAGAGCTGCACGGTGCTGACGGCGAGGCCCTGTTGGTCCAGGACTTTGTAGATTCCGTCATCTGATGATTTTAAGCTCTTCACCGTCAGCTGCTCGAGCAGCAGGTGTTTCTCCAGGCGCTGGCTGTTGTTGTCGCCCCTCATCCACAGGTCCGACCACTCCGAGGCGTTTCTGTGGAGAATGTAAATGCTGTGAGAACGAAAACCGAAGGACGCCGCGTGAGCGTCAGAGTTCACGAGAAACATAAACGATCTCAGCCTGCCCGCCTGCCCGCCGAGCCACAAACATCTGCCTCCCTGTAACACAGCTGGATTTGTAGTTCAACATCAGGACAGGCTCGAGCAAACCATGGCTTGTCCTGGACACCAACCATAACGTCTCAGGAGACAGCCCTTCTAATATCACCAGGCGTATCTTTAAAGTGTCCTCTGGTGATGTTTTTGCTCGACACTGGGTCTGCCTCGTTAGAAAGGCCGGAGCATAAAAGAAAAGGAGCAATCCCACAGAAAACGCTCCCCCACCCCCACCCCCACCCCCCCCCTTC
>VVHJ01029091.1:3363-14036 GCA_015107715.1 Tylochromis polylepis
ATATTATTAAACTGGTAGAGGTCAAGGTCAAGTTTATTTGTATAGCACATTTCCAAACAGACCATGCTGCACAAAGTGCTTCACAATGTAAAATGCCACTTAAATAAAATGCAAAACAATAATACAGTAAAATAAAAGAACAAAATAAGTCAATAAAACAACAACAACAACAACTAAGGCTGTTAAAACCAAAATGTTTATGTCAATGTGTGTTAAAAGCCAGACCATAAAAATGTGTCTTTAGTGACGATTTAAAAAGTTCAAGCATTTGTGCAGATCTAATATTAAGAGGCAGACTATTCCAAAGTCTGGGACCTGCCACAGAGAAGGCTCTGTCGCCACAAGACTTAAGTTTAGTCTGTGGAATAGTTCAGGTTAGTTTCAATCTGGATCTCATTGCTCTTTCTGGAGCATAAATAGATAGGGCCTCAGACAGGTAAGAAAAGTAAGCTTTTAAATTGGATCCTGTAAGGAACAGGAAGCCAGTGCAGAGAGGCCAAAACTGGGGTAATATGCTCCTTCCATTTTGTGCCAGTTAGCAGATGAGCAGCTGCATTTTGGACCAACTGGAGACAATAAAGAGGGGCCTGGTCCAAACCAAAGTACAGTGAATTGCAGTAGTCCAGTCTTCAAGTAATGAACAGATGAATAACACGTTCAAAGACCACACTAGCTGTCGCAAATGAAAAAAGCTGGATTGGACTATTGCGCTCACCTGCCTACACAGTTTAAAGGAACCATCAAGGTACACACCAAGGTTTTTTACATTTGACTTACAATAGGAAGATAAGAGTCCCATAGCACTGTCAGTGTTTTATTAACGAAGTTGCCAAAAATGATAATTTCTGTTTTGTTTTCATTTAATTTTAAAAAATTTAAAGACATCCACTGTTTAACGTTATCAAGGCAGCGTAATAATAGCTGAAGTGAGTCTGTCCCTGCTTTTAAAAGCAGATAGATCTGCAAGTTATCTGCAAAACAGTGAAATGAAAGGTTGTACCGTGAGAAAATAGACCACAGTGGTGACCTATACAGTGCAAACAAGGCAGAGGCTATTTTGGAGCTGTGGGGGCCCGTGTTGACATAAAAAGTCCTTACAGATAAGTAGGACCAAAACCACTGAAGAGCAGACCCTTTTAGGCCAGCATATGATTCCAGCCGTGATAGCAGGATATCATGGTCAACTGTGTCAAAGCCTGCCATCAAGGTCCAACAACAAGAGGGCAGCAGGGCTGCCAGAATCCAGAGTTAAAAGAATATCATTTAAAACCCCAATTAAAAATACACATCAAGTCAAGTACACTCAAAATGCCCGGATGTGTTCTCACTCCTCCCATTCTATCGAGCATCGATAGGTGGTGACTTTTGTGGACTTGGTTCAGCCAAATATCCCAGAATGCATTTTGTCCAAAACCCAAACGAGGCAATGGCGGAGGAGAGGGCCTAAAACTGCAAGTAAAGTTTGAAATATTACAGTTTCTGTGACACAAAATAACCTTTTAAGATATCTTCAGGCGAGAATGTAAATAGTTAATCGCAAATTAACTGGTGACGGTCAAACAGATGTGTTGTAGACTTGCTAATTTAAACAGAGTCAGCCATTCTTATTCCTCTTGATCAATAAAATATTAAAAAATGTCTCAAGTTTACCTGGTGATATTCCCATGCACGAGGCAACCGCGAAAACTGCAAACAAATATACATCACCACACCGATACTGTTCACAATACTGTGAGAGTTAACAATCTGGAGAATCTTGTCTACGTTATCATTCCCCCTTCATTTCATCACTCCAATGTCAGCGTTGTCACCTCACAACTAAAGCGTTCAGTTTACTTTGCGTGCACTCAAATGGAGTCAAGTCCACTAGTGCCACCTGTGGCTAAGTGCCATAGCCTACAACCAGATTAACTTCTGACACACATCTGCACCTGGCTCTATCGCCAACCATGAATTATTGTCCTGATTATTGTCAAAAGCAGGGATAAATTTGTAGTAATGTTTTTAAGAATTTCATGTTAGTCCATTTGTCAATAGGTTGCTCAGTGCCCACATGCCAGTGTAAGGGGGCCAATACTAAGGAAAAAAGGATACATTCCAATAGAGGGTACGGTAAAGCAGACAATAGAACACTTGAAACTTTTCAAATACATCAAATGTAATACAACACACCTGTCTTTTTTTCCCTCATAGGTCACAGAGCCCTTTGAGCTGGTTGGGATGGATCTTGTGGGTAAATTAACCTTAAAAGATGGTGGAAATCAATATATTTGTGCCATGGTTCATTATTTCACCAAATGGCCAGAGGCCTAGCCACTAAAATGTTAAACAGCAGATGAGGTCCCCAGATTATTGATTTCTTTTACAAATTTGGTCCACCTAAAAGATTGCTAATAGACCAGAGCTCAGAGTTTTGCAACAAGGTATGGTATTAATAAATTAAGCAAATATGTAATTTCAGCTGTGATGACTAATTCGCTCAACAAGGTAAACTATGGCTTGTGTGAAACCCTGGGCATCAAAAGCAGCCTCTGCTCACCCCATCATCCCCAAATGACCTTGTCCAAAACTTAAATGGCACAGTCCAGAGGTAAAGTATTGCCATTTTATTTTGTGTTGTAACTATTTCACAAAACTGCATATTTAGGATATTTTTCTAATGCATGTTACAAAATTTCAGATCCCTCAATAAACTAGTGACTGACCAACCAACGAGCTGGGAAAAATTTCTCCAGTCCACCATGTTTGGACTCGGAACAAAAATACAGCTGACTACAAAATACAGCCCCTGTTTCCTTGTGTTCTGCAAAGAGGCAAGGTATCCATTGGAGATCCCAAAGGAATACAAAGAGGAAAGGTGGCAAACTGGAATCTGATATGCTGGGACCCTTTAAAATTTTAAAGCTGGAGGACAAGAGTGCTGACTTGGTGTCAGAGAAGGGAAAGAAGGCTGTCAAGATTAATATAGATCATTTGGCACATTACTTCTAGCTCGAGGACAGGGTCCTAGCAAAACTCAAGAAATTGTTGGCTCCTTGTGAGGGGCCATCAGCACCACATGTATTCTTGCCATGGCCCAGAAAACAGTGAGCAGACAAACAATGAACAACTAAGGTGCTGACAAATGCCTGACAATGATATCTTCACAGTAATAAGGAAAATCTGGGCTGATAGAAAAAAGAAAGGTATTGTGGTCAAAGATTGGGCCAAGTAAGTTATTTTTGGAAAACATTGTTGACTTGGCCCCAGGAAAGAGTTCGAGAGTGAGGTATGTATACTTTTTTCTAAATGAGTGGTCACCTTATTGGAAAGAAATGATGGTATAGTATTTGTGCTTCCAGATAATAAATGCCTATTTGATGCTGGTGGGGCAAAAAAAAAATGCTGCATTAATTTTGGACTCCTATTCAATGACATCAGTTTGGCAAGGATCCACAAAAGGTTTCAGAAAGGTGAGCTGGCTTTAAAGCTTTCTAATTTAAGACTATTCATAATTTAATTTCAAGATCTTCACTTTGTAGCTGGATCTGCTGAAGTATGATGTGGCAGCTGGAGCAGTCTGCGACAACAGACACTGGACACTCATTGTAAGAAATCACACAACCATGAGGCCTATAAATTAGATAACTGGGTTTAATACAGATTTATTTTGTGTTTTATCCTCAATTACTTTCACAAAGAGGCATCTGCTGTGATGCTTACACCTCTGATGCAGTCACACAAGTGTCAGCTTTGTTTTTATAGCCTACATAGATATAAAAATATGGATATGTACTGATAAATGATCAGAATTATAATATTTCTGTCTGAGTCAAAATTGAATCGAATTAAATTGGGGATCGAAACGAATCAGTTATAGAAATCAGTGACGATACCCAACCCTACCCGGTAATTCGTATTGTTCTTTTAGTGTGCGAGACATGAACGATGAGCCCTGGTCAGTTAGTATCTCTTTCGGGATTCCGACTCGGGAGATGACCTGAAACAGCGCCTGCGCCACACTCCTTGAAGAAATGGGGCACAGCGGCACTGCTTCGGGATATCGTGTTGCATAATCCACCAGAACTAATACAAAGTGATATCCGTGTACACTCCGGTGAAATGGCCCGATGAGGTCCATGCCAATGCACTCAAATGGGACCTCCATTAATGGTAAAAGGCGCAAAGGCACTTTTGGAATGGCCGGCTGGTTAACCAGCTGACACTCCAGGCAGGACACGCACCATCGGTGGACATCCGCCCAGATGCTCGGCCAATAAAATCGGAGCATTATTCGTTCCAGAGTTTTATCATACCCATGTGACCAGCCATCGGTTTGTACTGAGCCGCTCTTCGGCACCAACTTTGTTTTGTTTTTCCTGTGTGCGAGTGTCACGACTCACTCTGTACAATCTGTCCCTAATCAATACAAAATGCAGGGATGTCCGTGCTGCCTCAGGGTGCATCGTTTGACCATCAATTTCAATTACCTGGTCAAAGGCTGAGCCGAGGGTGTCTTTACAAGTCTGTTATAGTGGAAAATCTTCTGTGGCAGTTACCGAGACCGGCCTCCTCCCCAGAGTCAGGGTCGGGCGGAGTAATTATTGTGAGTTGTGATTCTTTCCCCACACTGAGCCATTACAACCAATTTTAGGGTTCCTCCACCTGGTGAAGCCAATTTAACGCAAAGTCACCCTCTACAATGTAGGCAACAGAAAATAGAGATATATTTTTTATTTTCCTTCTTTTTCTTCAGATTCAATTATGATTAGAATTTTAAAATGTTAGACTAAAGTTTGTATTCCCATCTACTGACACTATTTTATCATTATGTTAATATAGCAAAAGGTTCAGTTAGCTTTGCACAAAAATGGAAGTATCCTCCAAAGAACTACTTTTTACTTACTTTGAGTACATTTCAGAGCCGGTACTTTTTTACTTTTACTTGAGCAGAGAAGTTGAATCAGTACTTCAACTTTTACTTCTACTGAGTATTCTTTTAACAGTAGTATCTGTACTTCTACTTAAGCACAGAATGTCTGTACTTTGCCACCTCTGGTCCCTACTGATCGCGAATGCACCCACACACACACACCAATCTGTTCCCAAAATTAAGAGGTGCATCACCCGTGGGCTTATGCAACCCCTCCCGATGATCCTCAGGGGAGAGGCCCAGCCGGTCCAAAATCACCTGCCGCTCATATCCGAAAGAGGTCCTCTTCGTGGCGGGAAGTGTCACAGCCTTGGGCTTTCCCTGACAGCAACGACAATAAGTGGAGGACCCCCTCCTCCTCCAGCCATCAGCACGCCTAAGCCGTAGCCACGAAGACCTCCAGAAACGCCTGGGGGTCATCTCTGTAGAAGACTGACTGCACTCAGTTGTGCATTTGAGTGAAGGATCATGAAGCTCTGATAGCCTAAAGAGTTAAATATAACAACCATCCAGTTGAGACTGATTATTTTTGATTTAACAAAACTGCTTTTTATTAAGGGTTCAGTCTTTGTCATTTTTATCTTTTACGGTTTAAATGAAAACTTTAATTTAATGATAATTCTTTAGAGTTAAATAAAAGTATCAAAAGACTTGTATTAGTTATCTGTTCCTTTTCTGTCACACCTTTGTTAGATTCATCTATTTACATTTTTTGTTAAAATGAGCATGACCACTTGACATGACCGCAATGACCACTGCGGTCACGTCAAGTGGTCATCATGTGTGACCAGACATGTTTTAACGCACATAAAACATATTTACATGCCTTTTTTTCATTTTTTTGTTTGCAAAAATATTTGATTTATTGATATTTTTTATTTGAAAGTGCAGTTAGTTACCACAATTAATTGTATGGTAACTAACAGCCACTGTGCACCAATCTAACACAGTGGTTTACTTTAAATTTGCCACAACATGACAAACCTGTTTATTGTGAATTAAAATGCCAAGTATTTTCATACAAATTTTGAACAACACAATGTTGGTATACCTCAGTTTGTTCTGCAGGATGTTTTGTAATATGAAACAAAATTAAGTTCACGACAACGCCACCTTAGAGAATTTCACCCCTAGGAAACATAAAGATGAAGCGTTTAAACAAAATAACCAAAATGTCTGCACAGGTTCGAAAATGCGCCACTGTAGCAGATTGGTTCCATTAAAATATTTAAATACCTTTATTCCTTTAATATATTAAAAAATAATAATAACGACATAAAAGAACCATAAGCAATTGCAGCCTGGATAAAAGTTGACTGTAACACAGCCTATCAGCTGTAGTAATGTCCTAAAATAAATTAAAAAGAAATACTGAACTGGACTTACCAGTAGCTGAGGACCATGGAAAGAGAAGGCATACAGTGTTAAAATGTCTTCCACACACACAAACACGCTACAATAAAATACACAAGCCAAATAGTCATATATACACTCCACTGGTGAACTGGTGAACTGTCGCCTGTGCCGGTGATTCTCGTTATAACAGGTAATTCTAGCACAACAAAACACAACAAAAAGGAATTCCCATTAGGTGCCCTCTGTGGCAATTGGAGCAAATCACTAAACAAGCTAGTACAAATAAACAAACGATGCAGGTAAAGTAGCAAGACACACGGGCAAGAAGTAACTGTGGCAAAACAACGTAGGCAAGACGGGAGTATAAACAAGACAGGAATGTAGCCAAGACAGCAGTTCCTCAAAGGATGGGCCACAAAATAGCAGCTGCTGCACCTGCATTTGTGAGGTCAGACACTGATGTTGGAAAGCCTGGCTTAGAGTCTCCACTCTAATTAATTTCAAAGGATTCCATCGGGTTGATGTCAGGACTCTGTGCAGGTCAGCCAATTTCTGCCATACCAAACTGGCTCATTCATTTTTTTATTGACTTTGCTTTGTGCACTGGTGCGTAGTAATGTTGGAACAGGAAGGGGCCATCCCCAAACTGTTTCCACAAAGCATGAAATGGGAACATGAAACTGTCTAAAATGTCTTAGTATGTTGAAGCACTGAGTTCCTTTCACTGCAACTAAGGGGCTGAGCTCAACTCCTGAAAAATAATCCCCCTCCACCAAACTTAACACTTGGTACAATGCAGTGAGACAAGTACCATGCTCTTAACAACCATCAAACATGGACTCATCCATCGGATTTCCAGATGGAGATGCAAGATTCGTCACATCAAAGAAGACATCTCCACTACTGCAGAGTCCAGTGCTGGCATGACTTACATGTGAATTATATTTCTGCGTCAGATCTATGTGATAATTTGCGCCAGAACCCTAATCTGAAGGCTACATGAAGTTCAGAGGTCCATAGCAACTGACTCTGCAGAAAGTTGGTGACCTCTGCGCACTATGTACCTCAGCATCTGCAGACCCTGCTGTGTGACTTTATGTGACCTATCACTTTGTTACTGAGATGTTGTCGTTCCCAATCACTTTCACTTTGTTATACCACTAACAGTTGTTTGTGGAATATTTATTGGCAAGGAAATTTCAAAACTGGACTTGTTGCACAAGTAGCATCCCGTTATAGTACCATGCTAGAATTCACTGAGTTTGTGAGAGTTATCCATTCTTTCAGAAATGCTTGTAAATGTGAAGCAGTTTTCATGGCCACAGGTGTTTAATTTTATACACCTGTGGCCATGGAAGTGATTGGAACTCCTGAATTCAGTGATTTGGATGGGTGAGTGAATACTTTTGGCAATACAGTGTAACCCATCTATGGTGACAGGAGTTCAGACTCTTGGCAGCTTGGGTTTATGATATATGCTGAACTCAAATTTGCAACTCTAATTTGTAGTAGAAGTTGGAGCAGATCTTGAATCAGAAGAGGTTACAGCTACGTCATCGACTCTTAATGATTGCACTGTAGCTCAGATAAAAACTGTCAGACTGGCAACAGCTTTATTTTCAGCATGATAATGATTCCAAACACACTGGACAGAAAAACCCCCCACAATGAAACATGTCAGTTATGGACTGGATTCCCTTCCCACACCTCAATACTGTTGAAGTAGTGTGGGATCATCTTAACAGTGTTACGATCAGTGGCTGCAGATCCTTTATTTCTTTCGTGAGAACCCAAACACAGACAAGGATGGACTAAATTTAACAAAAAAACGAGCCGTTTATTGTGGCTGATAGCTAACATGAACAAAACAGGGAAACCAAATGAAAGGGAGAACTAATCATGAAAAACCTGAACTGGGAAAACTAAATACATAATAAAAGAAGCCATCCATCCATCTTCTCCCGCTTATCAGGGGCCAGGTTGTGGGGGCAGCAGCCTAAGCAAAGAAGCCCAGACCTCTCTCTCCACAGCCACCTCCTCCTTCTTATCCGGGGGAACGCCAAGGCATTCCCAAGCCAGCCAACAGATATAATCTCTCCAGCATGTCCTGGGTCTGCCCCACAGCGTCCTCTCGGTGGGACATGCCCTGAACACTCTACTCCAGGGGTCTCCAGCCTTTTTTTCTGTGAACTACTTTGACACAAAAAAGTATCAGAGAGCTACTCATGCTTAGCAGAAATTATTTATATAGCCAATTTCTAAAAACAAGTGAATGCTTATTTTCCCTATAATACATTGAAACATATTAACCAAGGGCACATATTGTGTATAAGAGCTTTCATTTACAAGTATCTGACTGTTGTATTTGTTGTACTTAAAAAAAAAACCATATAGAGAGCATGCACAAAAAAATTGAATAGCATAGATATGCTGTACTACTGAAAAACACTTCAAAAAATGTGCAGAACTCAGATAATCAAATAAAATTCAACAACATGGGATCCAGCATATTGGAAGGACTTGAACATCTCTAAATTCACATTTTGTCAAAACAAATAAATAACAAACAGAACAAATTTCTGAGCTCATAAATCCACCATCTTTTAATGACGTTTATGAGTTGCACAGTTTCTGTCAGTGAGAAGACTGGCACTGCATAGATTCAACCAGAGTTGTATGCAGGAGTGAATCCACTAAGATCCACTCTGATGTAGTCATTTAAATGTTCATCTGTCAGTCTGTTTCTGTACTTTGATTTTATAACATTCATGTCAGAAAAGGCAGATTTACACAGATATGTTGACCAAAACAAACAACAACAATGCTCCCCCTGGTGGCAGATGGCTATATAACATTTAGTACACAACAACTTATGGCATTGGCCATCAATTCAAATTTTAACAATTAGATTAAATAACTAGTAACTCTGGTACCGCCTAGTGGCAACAGCGATGATTAGTCAACTAGTTGACTACAAACGCACATCCCTAGTGACCATAGTAAGTATTAAATTTCAAGCTCAGTAAAACTGTACCAGCCCTGATTTTTGCTTATGCACTGTATTGCCATGCATGTTTACACATTGCTGTGCTCATTTTCTGTATTGCTAACAAACTATAAAGAAATAAGGATTGGTTTCATTATGGGAAAAATTTTTCAAGTTAGACATTTCTGGAAATAAACAGACATTTTAAGTTTAATCAAACTAAAACCAGAGAATTTTTTTGTAATCTACAAATGATTAGTTAGCTCAAACAAAGTGGCCTTTCTTGTTTAGGCAGTTTATATTAGAGTGCCTATTGAACACAGCATTAAAACACTTTTTACCCCTCACCTATAAAAGGTTGATGGGATATTGATAGGATATTGTTGTCAGCCTGCCAGGTGGGCAGACGGCGTACACGCTCAAGTTTGTGAATGCAAATGAGGTGACGTAGGATTTACAATAGGTGCATTACTAAAGGTCAACTTTTCTGAAACTCATTTAAGATTTTCAGATTGATGCCACAGGTGCATCTACTAGGAGGCTGAGGAGTAGCATTGGCTGCCACCATTATTTTTTAAGTTAGTCACTCAGCCACTCGACTTGTTGAGAGTTTTTAACTATAAATCTTTAACTATAAAGTTTTCTTCTGAGTAAGTTGACCTTAAATCTTATTGTGAGCTGCTGTTTTCAAGGCAAAAAATTAACAATGATCAAGAATTATGTTAAAAAGTGCTGCAACAATCCATTGACTATAATGTACTTTTATATAGTCACTGGTCGTTATACTGATATGATTATTTTGTTGTTAATTTATTCTTTAGTGTACTAAAAAAAAGTTAATTTTGTCTTTGGAGATGGATAACTGAAATAAATTAAATTAAATCAGTTAACTCAATTGAAATGAAAAGAAATTGCGGTAGAACATTGCATCCATATTACAGTTATCATCAACAGAGATGACAGGTCACCAAGTGAACAGAAGAGAAAACATTAATTAAAAACAAGAGTTACATGGAACAACTTAACTGCTCCCCAAAAATGAAGCCAAAACGTTTCCATTGTCACCTGGCTGCAGTATGGGGAGGATGGGATGTGGCCAAAGTTAATCTCTGATCAGATCTTTCAGATGATGGTTTCAGTCACTATTAGTAGTTCTTATCATGCTGATTTGTGTTCAGAGAGGTCACCTTTCTCATAATCTTGATTCTAATTACCAGAGGTGGGACCAAGTCATTGTTTTACAAGTCTCAAGTAAGTCTCAAGTCTTTCTCCTCAAGTCAGAGTCAAGTCTCAAGTCAAAACAGCCATCAGAGACTTTGTGGACTGGTGTGAGCACAACCACCTGTGCTTGAACACCAGTAAGACCAAGGAACTGGTGATTGACTTCAGGAGGGGAGCACCTCCCCACACACCGGTGAA
>VVHJ01029094.1:0-20236 GCA_015107715.1 Tylochromis polylepis
CTTCCATTTCCTCAATATGTTCCTAACTGTGGAAACAGACAGCTTAAATCTCTGAGACAGCTTTCTGTATCCTTCCCCTAAACCATGATGGTGAAAAATCTTTGTCTTCAGCTCATTTGAGAGTTGTTTTGAGACCCCCATGTTGCTACTCTTCAGAGAAAATTAAAAGAGGAAGGAAACTTACAATTGACCCCCTTAAATCCTCTTTGTCATTATTGGATTCACCTGTGTATGTAGGTCAGGGGTCACTGAGCTTACCAAGCCAATTTGAGTTCCAATAATTAGTTCTAAAGGTTTTGGAATCAATAAAATGACAACAGTGCCCAAATTTATGCACCTGCCTGATTTTGTTTAAACAATTATTGCACACTTTCTGTAAATCCAATAAACTTCATTTCACTTCTCAAATATCACTGTGTGTGTCTCCTATATGATATATTTAACTGACATTTTTTATCCTAACAACCAACGATTTATACAGGAAAATAATGACTATTAACAAGGTTACCCAAACTTTTGCATCCCGCTGTATACACATTCATAAATATATGAAACAGTCCTGATCCAGAGGCATGCATAGACACTTTAATACAATATGCGCCACACCTCTGAAAAACTTTTCTAATATTTACATATCATTTATTTGTTTTAGCTTTTTTGAGTAATTACCACAGACAGCATGACTATAAAATGTTCTTCTGTGCAGGTTGTGGGTGTGAAAAAATAAATAAAGAAAAAAACTGAAAATTGCATTTGTGCTTTTTGCAGCTCAGACAAAAAGGGGTCATCTCTATCGAAACAGATGTTTGCTTTTACACTGAAATAATGCTGAGCCAGTGTTCCTAGACTACTTATAAATATTCTGTGTACTCGTGGGGGCCTTTGATTGCAGGTTGTGAGATAGCATATCAAATACTGCACCAAGGTCTTGCTTAACTGACACACAACACATGTTTCCAACCTCATCTTAATAAGCAACGGTATGATTTTATAAATATGTAGTGGAGATGAGGGGGCACTTATAACGCCCTCAGTATGACCCCTTTTCTGAACGGGCACAGGAAACGGGCTGAAATTTTGAAAGAAAGGCTAATTTTGAGATCTCACTATTAACTTTGAGATGTAGTCATTCATGGTAACTGCCATTAAAAGTCTAAATGAACACAAGTTTAACCTTACATTAATTTTAACTTGAGTTTACTGGTGAAAATAGCCATGGGGAAAGCATACAAAAAAAAAAAAGCAAACAATTTTTTATCATGGGGCCAAGATTTGGAGCACAGTACTACAACTAGCCCAGAGCAAGTACCTTGTTTGTCCTTGTTAACATACTTTTCTCTAACAAAAATTAAAAAAAACCCAACAAGATTTACAGCTAAATTACATTTAGAAGAGTTTTTTTTTAAAATGAACATGATTGTTTTAATGAAGCAGCTCATCAGTGAGTGTTTTTTAAAAACCTTTTTTACAAAAAAATGTGTTTCAAACAATATGAGAAATTGACAGAATGTGTGAATACAATCTAGGTCTCCAAAGCAAGCAAGCCTTTCACATCAGTTTGTCTGTTTAGTTGTTTTGAAGTGGTTTGATTGTGTAAGAACCAGCAAAACCAGATGATTTTTTTTACTTGTAAGAAGCATAAGAAGAAGCCTAATCTCTGAGGAATGTTCCAGCAACTTGTTGAATCAGTGATTTTGGCCCTTATTGGCATGTTGGCATCGCACGGTCGCTGCACATCCATGATGAAAATCTCCCATTCTACTACATCACAAAGGTGCTCTATTGGATTGAGATCTGGTGACTGATGAAGAGTGCAGAGAACTCACTGTCATGATCAAGAAACTAGTTCAAGATGATTTGAGCTTTATGACATCACACATCATCCCACTGAAAGCAGCCATAAGAAGATGCGAACACTGTAGTCAAAGAGATGGACACGATTAACAACAATACTCGGGTAGGCTGTGGTGTTTAAATGATGCTCAGTTAGTACAATGTGTGCAAAAAAATCTCCCCCCACACCATTACACCTCCAGCAGCAGCCTGAGCTGCTAATATAAGGCAGGATGGATCTATGCTTTCGCTGCTTATGCCAAATTCTGACACTACCATCTGAATGCTGTAGATATAAATTGAAACTCAGCAGACCAGGTGACGTTTTTTTCAGTCTTTTATTGTCCAGATTTGGTGAGTCTGTGTAAACTGCCTCAGTTTCCTGTTCTTAGCTGACAGAAGTGGCACCTGGTGTGGTCTTCTGCTGCTGTAGTTCATCTGCTCCAAGTTCTGATACGTCGTGGGTTCAGAGATGCTCTTCTGCATACTTTGTTTGTAACGAGCATTTATTTGCGTTAGTGTTGCCTTCCTTTCAGCTCAAAGCAATCCATTCTCCTCTCACCTGTGACATCAACAAGGCAATTTTGGCCCAGCCAACTGCAGCTCAGATTTGGCACCAACAGCCATGCTACTACCATCAATATAAATTATAACATTTGCTATTATTATTATTATTATAAAATATTATAGTAAAATATAAATTCTAAGGGGGAACTACATTCCCAAAATAAAATTCTACATTTTACAAAATATCAAGAGATTAGTCAATTCATTTCTCCTTTTATTAGGATAACTAATAAGAACAAATTAAGCAGTAAATCAGTCACATTTTATGCTGTTTTGCATTCATGAATCTATCATATTCAGTCCCGTAGAAAGAAGTTAGTCACTAGCCATGAAAGGTTGAACTGCTGAGATAACCCTGAATACTCAGCTTGCATTTGGCATTCATTAGATATCTGCTGCTATTCAAAGCAGAACCAAACTTCACACAATGCTTTAATTATTTACAAGACAGAAAATTCTTTGTTTTTATTTTCTAATACACGATGAGTGTATAATCAGAGTTGGGGGCTTAATACTATCAAATCCAAATCTCGCCCCGTGACTCTGTACTGAATCCAAATCTCTTTGGCTTTCATCTGTGATCAGACTTTGCTTTAAACCTTCTGAATAACAAAAGTGAAAATAACTAAAAGTTTTCGTTGACATGCGTGCGACCTTCCTGTTTTCTGAGACGGTAGTTACAAACTGAAAATGAAATGAGCAGCACTGATCAAATTTTGTTGTCTGTCTGTCTGTTATTATTTTCCATGCCTGATCCAAAATCCTATTATCTTATCATTTCAAATCAAAACTTGGAAAGCACTCTGGGTCACCTTCTCTTGTTGTTTTTGGGCTCTGCAAATAAACGTGACTTGACAAATATTAGACAACTTTGTAAGATGCTGAACTGTGTTGGTGCTGTGTGATCAGCTGATTGCTTCACTGGAGAGTAGTCATTACTTTGCAGTCTTGTTCAGTTTCAGCAACTCACTGCCGGACTTGATTTGAGCATGGTGTTATTGGATGGTACTTCTGCTTTTAACAAAATATATCTGCTTTAATCAGAGCAGAGATAAGGCAAGTAACTATGCATTAGCTAAGGGTTATTTTTGAATTTAACAATAGATAGGGATTGGTTTTAAGCTGTTTACATTTTGAAAGAGGTAAATTTGATAATAGTTGTGTTTATCTTAGTGCCCTAGGGATATAGGAGTTCTAGATAAGGCCCATACCGATATTTGGAGGTTTAAGAATCTGATATATTGGTCAATTTTTTTTTCTGACAAAGGAAACATGAATGGATTTCCAGAACATTTCTTTCGTGTAGTTATTTATGAGTTCATACTAAGATATTATAACAATGCAGTGTAAAAAAAAACTTGCTTGTTATCATCCGACCCGGCTCGGATCAGATGATTGTTCTGTTTGTGGCGTATCAAACACGTGTTGCCAACAGGGAATCTGCAGAGCTGGACGAACTATGCAACATGGTTGAAGGGTGTTACATTTTCAATGCTTTTTATTTATATTAATTTTATTTCTATAAATTTTAATGCCGATATATCAGCAAATAAATAATATTGTCATAGTCTGCATATTATGCTGACTCGGTGTAGTGTGGAGGACCCAAATGAAGGCAGGAATTAACAAAAGGTATTTATGTTATTTAGGCTGTTGGCAAAAAAGGCAAAAGGGCAAGGTCCACAGGGGAACTGAAAACGATAAACTACTGAAACATAAAGCTTGAAAACACACTAGGACTAGGAAACACTGGAGCAAGATGAACAGATGCTCTGATAGATGACTAATGGGAGGACAGCATTATACATATACATAAAGAGTGGCAATCAGGGAAGTGGAGACAGCTGGGGAAAACAAGACACAGCTGGAGCGCAGAGGATGAAACCAGGGAAACAGGCCCAAGGAACAACTAACTCTAACAACTAACTAAACGGAGATAAACACAGACACATGAATTAACTTCAAAAATTGACACAAAAAGATCACTGAGGGAAGAATCAAACTCTAAAGTTACTAGGAACTAAGAACAGGGCTGAATACACTGAGGGGGAAAAAAAATACATGAAACAATATAAACAGTGAGAAAACCAAGAATCAAACAGAATATTAAAACCAACAAAACTTAAAAATCCAAATAATTAAAACCACTGGGTCAAATGACTCAGGTCCATGACAAATATGTTCTGATACATCAGTTTTATCTTAGCCTCTTAGCATCTTTTAGCCTATTGTTTTTTTACACTGTGCAACTTAACTGCTCTGCTTCAGTCCCGCCCCTTGTGTCCGCAATACTTTCAAATGACACAGCAGTGTTTGCCTCAGGAAGAAGAACTAAAAAAGGAGATGAATACTGAATTTCCTTCTGCCACACACACACACACACACACACACACACACACACACACACACACACACACACACACACACACAGGCTTGGCCATGACTTATGCACTGTACATCATGATGCACTGGGTACACCTTTGTCATTTTTCAACATGCATGCAGTGCAATCCAATAGAATTTCTGAAATCGAAGACTGCAGGCAAAAAGAGCTCTGCTGGTATTGTCACTGTTGGTTACCAAGTGTGCCAAATGTTACCCAAAGTTTGTTGCAAATGGAAGAATTGTATTTTTTTAATGTGTGCATTACACTGTTAGATTGTATTTTAACCACAACCATGAGCTCCCCATACTTTCAGTGCCTAGACCTAACCTTGTAATTTACTGTTCAAACCTAACCAAGAGTCCAAAACAACAGGGAAATGCAGTGTATAAAACGGATGCCACACAGTATTCAAACACTTGTCTTCTGGTTGAAGGTTGTGTGATTATGCCAGCCTTCATGGAGACATTTCTAGTCTTTTTGCTTTGTTTTTTTTGTTCTCACTCATGCTGAAAATTGATGCTCGGGTATCCCTGTGCCTCAGAAAAACAAATATACCAAGAAGGGCTTTTCTGACCAAATGGGACTGTGTGATGTGTTGGGAGTGAAAATGGGCTGCCACATCTTTTCCCGATGTGTAAATGCTCAGGCGCCTGCTAATGTTAGGCTCTTCAGAGCACAATAAATCAGTGTCTTCAGCTTAAAAGTGAACATCAGTTTAAGAAATTTCACGCCTGATGGAGAAAACAACCTAGAAGTGATAATGTCAACAACATTAAATACACATTGTATAAATAAGCATCCTTCTCCAGCAGTTTATGTGATGCAGTGCCAATTAGCACTTGATGCCAGGGAGATGGAAAAGAGAGGTCTCTGTAAGTGCAACAGTGATCTTGCAGTGCAGCAAAGAGCAAGCCTCCTGACACACCATTGCACTACAGTGTTGTTTTTGTTTATTATTTAGAATTCGAAAACCACCAATTGAACTTTGATCAAATTTGAATAGAGCTGAAAAAAAGATTTTTTCTGCATTGTTGGTCAGTCCCATGTCACGAGGAATCCCACAATGCTTTGCAAAGCAATTTGCTTTTGCCACATACCGTAGGAAATGTGTGGGGGCATTGCATTGCTTTCAGTGAGTCTGTCCCCTGAGGCTGAATAATGCTTTATTGAATCTCTTGTGCTACTGCTGTCACTTGTTGAAATGACAAATATTGCCTGTAAGAGAACCTAACTAATGCATTTTTTTCCTTAATGCATAAATGCACAAATTCAAAGTATAGAGAAAAATACAATTGCCATCTGGACTCCACAACCCTATTATATACAACGTGAGCGGCTGAGCTACTAAACCCCAGCTCCATCAGATACACTGTCATGCTGTTCTAGGAATGTTTTCCAGTGGGCTCATGTGTGATATAATGTTCAGATTTAAAGTCGGAGAGCAGCTATCCACTTTTCACCAATCCCTTTCCCGCCTGTCTTTCCTTCACTGATCATCAACAGCCATTCAAAAGGCTGGAATAGTTTGCTGAAAGAATCTCGGCCAGCTGGATGAGCAACAGAGGAAGAAAAGGAGTGAGATAGAAAAGCTAAATAACAATGGATTCATATATGGTCATTAGCATTCGAACAATTGCTCGAGCACCCTTTCTGGCACAAAGCCCTTGTCATATTCATACCTGGACTCTCGCCACAAACAGACTCACAAATATACAGGCCACTCCACAATCCACTCCTGTCTGTCACTGGTTGTATTTCGAGTGCGGTAGCTTTTTTTTTTACACAGTAAATGCCACACAAAAATGCAAAGGAAAAGAGAGGAGAGGAAAGAAGAGGAGAAGGAAGGAGATGTGAGTGAGGAGAGGAGAGAAAGAGAAGATGACAGTGCCTGAGGGAACAAACATCACCTCCTGTCTGGCTCTCTGACAGCAAGGAGCAGACAGGTGGAGAAAAGAAGGGGACGAACAGAGCACTGGGTGCATGTGCGTGCGCGCGCGTGTGTGTATTTTTTTTGTGTATGCGTGCAGGGGTGCAGCATCTTTCCAGCTGAGAGAAGGGCATCTGTCTGTCTCTGCTCGGCTCGGACTGTAGCATGCGGCAGCTGTCCGTGTGCGTGTCTGAGAGGTGTGCCATTAGACGCTATACCTGTCCAGTGTCTCACCACATATCCCGAGTACCATCATGCATCTGTCCGGCCGTCTGTTATCCTCATGCTGTCTGTCAATGTGCCTGTCTGTCCTTGTGTCTGTCTGTCACTGAAGCAAAGCAGTATTACAGTGAGCACACTTCGCATCTATCTGCCCACCTGCTTGTCTATTTGACGCACCCGTAGCTATGCCGCTTTCCTGTCACTCTGCATACCATCACAGGCTTTCTGTTTACCCTCTGCATATGCCACCGCGATCTGCCTCTGTGGATCTTATATGGTGATAGATATACTGGGATCAAAGCTCTGCAGTTGCTGCAGGGAGCACCCTCTTCCCCGCTCCCCTCCTAACCTCTCAGCTCATGACAGTGGCCTTCAAAACATGTACGCTGTCAGCTTGTACACATATAAAGCGCACATACACACTCATGTGCTAAAATAAAGTGTCTGGAAGCACACAGGCCAATCAGTTGTCGTAGTCGTAGTCTGAGAACCCTAAGAAGTTAAGGAGTAGCTCAACATAATAACAGTGGACAGACTGATGCAGAAGACAGTGACTGACAGCGACAGATCAGTGTCAACAGTACACCGGCATCATCTGATAGTTTAATTCAGCTTTATATACGGCAAATCACAGCAACGGTCACCTCAAGGTGCTTTATATTGTAAAGTAAAGACCCTAAAATAATACAGAGAAACCCAATTAGACAGTGGAAACAGTGGAAAGGAAAAATTCCCTTTCAACAGGAAGAAATCTCTGGTAGAACCAGGGAGAGGCAGCCATCTGCCCCAACCTTTTTGAGGTGATAGGAGAACTTTGATAGGTATATCAAATTTGTTACTCTAATACTGATAACTAGATCATTAAGGCCTTTAAATTTCCTGGTAGGTTTTCCTGTAGGAAACTGCTCAAAGTGTGTACTTATGGAAAAACAAAAATGAGCATGTCATTCACAAAGTACTGTCATATTGTTCAGAGGTAAAAACTCAAATGCAGGTCAGGGGAAAGTGAGCCGTTTATTAGGCTGATAAAAGTTCAAAAGATTAATCCAACATGAAGTCAGTCCAAACAACAAAGAACCTAAATCCAGGTGAAGCAGACAACAGTACCGCAAATGAATAGACATAACTGTTTATACTAGGACTGCACTGAGGGTAAATGAGTGGAGCGCAAACAGCTAGATGGAAGCAAAACAAACAAACAAACAAAAAAAACAACAGGTGAAACTAATCAAGGATGAGGGGATCAGTGGAAGTGAAACTAAAGGCAAGGCGTGAGAGACACCACACTATCAAAATAAAACAGGAAGCAGCTGAATAAACATAGAGACAACTTGACACAGAAGGACCCATAGGGTAAGGCTAAAAAAACCCCCACAAGAGACTCCATCAAATGACGGAAATAAACAGGCTCAAGATACTAAGTGGTGAGAAAGTCCACAAAAACTCAAAAACTCTGGACCGTGACAACTACAGAGAAAAAGAAAACCCTTAAATGAAGAACTGACGGGGAAAAAAAGACCAGATGGAACCAACTTATCGGCAGATAATTTTTTAATTCAAAAATTAATTAACTGTAAGAACAGCTGAGCTAATTTGTAGTGTACATCTAGTAGCCATTATTGGTAAGGTAGAAGACTGTGCTCTGTAAAAAATCTTTTGACTTATTCACTATAGAGCAGCTTTCCTTCAAATAAATGTATGCTGTACTTTAGTATTGAGCACATGCAAGCACCTGAAAAAATACTACTAGCCAAAGTATGTAAACATCATCAAATACAGTTATTACTGCTAGCAAGCTAATTTGCTAACATCTATTTTACTGCCTAGCCAGCTATACAAAACTTAAAAAAGAAAAAAACAAGCTAAACTAAAACCTATAAATGAAATGAAAAAAAACTTGACACTGCCTGGTATGGTTCAAAGAAGAAACACAAAATAAAAGCATGAGAATACAATCTACATACAAAAAAGTGGCAGGAAAGTCAAAGTGGTTTAGAAAATGGATGGATGGATGTTTGTTATCTTTTGAGTACAGTGGCTCACCCCCTTCTCTTTTTCTGAACAAAGCTGTTGAAAGTCCTTCGCTCAGGATACATCTACACACTCATGTTTGCAGATTTATGGGAAAAGGCCTTGCTCTAGTTTCTGTCTTGTTCTTGCACTACTTTCTGTTAGCTTGTCTACTCTGTTAGCTAAAAAACAAACAAAAAACCCCCCAAAGAAACAAAAACCAAACAAACTGATTAGTTACCAAAAATAGACCTGGTGGGTTTAGCAATCTCTGTGGTTCTCATGAACCACCAGTTGCCTTACAGACTGGAGCGATCCAGCCAGAATATGCCTCACTTCATCATAAATATTAAAGAGATCAACTTGCTAACATTCTCTTGTGTTTAGCCCTTACTGTCAGAAATGTTACTAGGTAAAAAGAATTACATCCATTAGTTTTGACTCGATGAAGTCACTAGATAATAGACCATGGGATTACTGAATTCATTAGAATTGATCGATCAGGACAGAAACAGTGGACAGTCTTAGATTGTGATCTGCTTCAGTGAGGTCTGGGGATTATGCAGAGCCTATTGAACTGTTGTGCTATTTCCAGAAAAGAGGTGTTCTTACATTTAATAAAATTAAATTTTTCAAGGTGAAGAGCAGCCCAAACTAAATTCCATTTTCTTGCTTGTTGTATTAAGATAGGGGCAGAAATCACAGAGAGCACTTTTCAAATAAAACCAAAGTTGTTTGCATGAGTAGAAGAGCTACGTGTGAAAGTGTGTTTATGTAATTTGGGCTAACTGAGCCTTTTAACTTGAAACTTGCATGATTTTACTTGATTGTAAACTGTACAGCTGAGAAAGAACTGACACCCCAGCTGAATCTGTGATGAGAACACAGTAAACGCGCTTGCTTTTGTGGTACAAGTTGTTTCTTTACACAGTATCTAAAAAGCCTAAAAGCGTATTTTCTGGTACTGGGTACAATATATCCAGCCTGATTCTGCTGCCTGGCCAACTGAGTGTGCCTGCCAAACATATGTATGGCAAAACTGACTCTCCAGGCTGCAGTAAAAGTGAAGCGCATCCAGGCAGACACGCAACCTGGCCCGAGGAAGAGAAGAAGCGGCTCACACCAACACACACAAATGCATATATTTCATTTAATCATGTAATCAGCCACTCCATAGTTCAATAATAAAGAGAGCAAAACAGGCAAGTACGTACTGCTCCCATCTTTACTTGCTCTCTCTCTCTCTCTCTCACACACACACACACACACACACACACACACACACACACACACACACACACAGAGTCTCTCCCAAGGGGATAAATCAGTCCTTTCATGCTCTGCCGTCTGGCTGGCCCTGTTATACTGTGTTTCTATAACACAGAGAGAGCAGTCTCCCTCTCTTACTATTCTAATGGTCACACATACATCCCTCCCACCCCTCCCTCCCACTCTCTCGCTATTCTTCAAAGACTTTCTGGTGGAGTCAATCTATAGGTACAGTGTACAGTGAAGATACTGGACTTTCCGCACGTGTAATGACTGAGGAGGGTATATCAGCCTAATGAAATGTGGGTGTGCACATGCTTTGGTATGTGTGCGAAGATGACGAGGTATAATTTGTTCTTAAGTGATAAGGCTGAGGTAATAGCTTTTTGAAATAGGACCATGGTGATGATAAAGGTGGTCTGATTAACATGAATGTAATAATGTTATCACTGGGCGGTAATCGGGTGATGATTTGTTGGCGATAACGATGCTGTTAATGATGGCCCTGTTGAGAAAGTGGTATATTATAGAAAAAGGGACATTTCAAAGGCTATTATAACAACAAAAAAAGTGCACCATTTTATTTATACGGTGAGCAAAATTTTGGATAAATGTTGGGTCACTGATAATGGGTGGATGCATGGATGGAAACACAAACACAAGATATTTGTATATTTTGTATACTCATGAAATGCAGTGAGTATACTTGATCTACAAGAAATGTGTGCATTATAACCTCAGTTAATTTCTATTTTGACTTTGAATGTCATCACCTGTCAATTAGCAGAATAGCAAGAAACGCATCCTCATCCCAAATATTCTCATTTTGTCAGAGCTGCTGGCCTCACAGGGATACCCACAGAGATGTCCTTTTGATGTTAATACAGCAACCCACTGGAAATCTTGGATGGTGACAGCAAAAGGTTCTGTTTCAGAGAATGTTGAAGTTGAGATAAGAAATCAGCGGGAGTTGGGATGTAAATCACAAGATTTTTAACCTGGAAAAAGCAATTCATGACTTGTCTGGGAGCTTTTATGTTTTGCACTTTGTCTCAAGTCCTTTGACTTGCTCTTTGGATTTTTTTTTTCACCTGGTCTCTTGATTTTCTGTATGCCATCCATCTATCCATCCATCCATCCATCCATCCATCTACCATCTTACCCACTTCCAACTAGGGTTGCTGTGGGATGGTGTGCTGGAGGCTATTAAAGCTGACATTCTGTGAGGTACGATGAATATTAAGACTCCTCAGTGGGTTAAAATGTGATGCTACATAGTCGTGATCGACGATTGTAGAAAACAGTCATTGGTCATGACAAAGAGTCGATATCTCACAAGCTGGGTCTGAGAGCAGTCATCTTTGACATACTGGCATCTTTGACGAAACAATAACATTTGATGCTCTGTATCTGTGTTTCCAGTGTCAAAAGGTCAGCTTTGATATTGCTGTAATGGAATAAAGACAGGGATTGAGAGTGCTGAAAGAGGCTCCTTTACTAACAGTGACTCATAGTGATTCTCATGATTAAAACCAAGAAATAAAATAATAACCAATAATAATCACCAATAAATAAATAAAATGATTAAAACCAGTAAATAAAACCAATAAATCTGTGAAACTTTAAAACAAAAAAAACCCTTTTGGCATCACTTTCTTCTCTTTATAACTTTATAAAGACTTTATAAAGTTTATATAGTCTTATTCTTCGTATTAGTATAAAACGAAGCAGTATAAAGTAAAGCACGGAATATAGTGAATGTCTCTGCATGGATAACTGTAACATGATGTTACAGAAAACTTTAGGAAATAAAATTTGGTATTATTTTTAATAAGGCCGTGTTTATGAAGGTTTTCGTTGCCTCAGATCATGGAAGGCACATTTAGCACTATTACTTCAAAGCAAGAAGGTCCCGGTTTTGAATCCACCAGCTGGGCGGGGCCTTTCTGTTGGGAGTTTGCATGTTCTGCTTGTATGTGTGGGACTTCTATCTGGTTTCTCTGGCTTTCTCCAACAGGCAGTTTTAACTTAACTGGGGGATTTTAAATTGGCTGCAGGTGTCAATGTGAGTGTCTGTCTCTCTGTGTTAGTCCTGTAATAGACTGGGGGCCTATCCAGGGTCTACCCTGCCTCTAACCCAATAACAGTTGGGACAACCAACATTATATAATAATATTTTTCTTATAATCAACAATAACATATGCATTGGTCTTGCTTCTTTTTCTAATACGTCTGGCAACCCAAATATATTAGTGGATTAGTAGATTTATTAACAATGGCTTGAAACATTAGTCATTCTTAAAAACCAATATTATTAAAAGTTGTACCAAAAATCCTTTTAAATTTTTTCCTTTAATATGATTAATGTTTCTAAAGTGACTTGTGGCATAGCCTACCGTGCCTTAGTCAACCTCTCCTCCACACTAATGGAGCGAGATAATGCTTTAATTTTCTAAATAGCCTGGCGACCCAAAGCTCAATAATGTGTTTTTGATCTTAGTAATATCTTAGAAGTACTATGTGAAGCTTAAGTATATTATCTATTAAGTTCCAATTAAGGGTTTAGAACACATAAATTCTGGAAAAATGCCTTTTAGGAAAATAAAAGTATTACTGAACTCTTATAATAAAGAAACAGCGTAGGTTGTGAGTGCAACTGTACAGGAAAAATTCTTGTGCACAGGAAACTCCAGCACATAAGGCAGATGAGAGTGATGTATTGATACGTGATGAATGATGATCACGATGATCACGCCGGTGGCGGAGGTGGTGGATATGATTATGAGTGATGATGGACATAATACTGATATTAATCACTCCCGAGGAAAAAAAAAGGCGATGATTAAGAATTCAAAAGATAGGACAAAGAGAGAGAAAACCGTGGAAATTAGGAGGTGGGAGAAAAAAAACCGTGCACGGATTTTCGGGAGTGACGTTGTTTGAAAAGAGAGAGGGAGAGAGAGAGAGTGGGAGAGAGGAGAGACGGCGAGATAGCAGTGTTTGCCCTTCTTGGACTCAGTTTTGTGACCGGCTGACGGACAGCGCACGCGAAGGACGAAGAAACTTGAGACAATCCCACCGACATCCTGAGGTAAATTCAAAAATGAATCTGTCCTAGCCCAGATAATCCTGTTATTGAAAACACTGTTTATTTTTTTAAATTATTACCTCGGTCAGGCTGGCTGAAGATCAGACCCAGTTTTCCCCTCTGTTGGTATTTGGGAATTGCGTTTCTCCCCGTCTGCTCTCAGGCGACACTGTATGACATTCACCGTTTTTTAAAACTGAAATTACGGCACGTGACGCGTAAAATACCCACATATCGATCCGTGTTCCCTCTGTACTATTTCAGCGAAACAGATGGATGTGGTTAATTCTCGCGGCGGTCCTACTCCGTGCGTATTTCCGACACTCCGGAGTGTCTACGGGGTTTTAGTCGCTGTAAAAGTGTATCCCTCCAATCTCAGTGGAAAATTTAAGGACGAACTGTTGTTGTAAAAATTATTATAGAGCTCTCAGATTCATAATGGCCGACAGTGAACGTGGAGTCCTAATTGGGAGCCTGTGGTCAGAGATTGAGGACCTGTCCAGTGTGCTTTTATGTTGGGGAATTTCACAACATACTTACTACTGTGCACACTGATTGATTATCTTATTGGTACATTCATCGATTCAGTCGGGTGTCTATTCCTCTGATCACAGCCGAAGAGGATCCACTTTCAGTGCAAGCCGGACAGGCTCAGTGTTTTTACGCGTGCGAGCCGATTCCCATCAGACGGAGTGCACAGCTACTGACAGACTGGCACTATACGGAGCACCGACACCCCGGGGCAAATATTTTACCTGCGCGCCGTCCGTATGTAGAAATTTGTCTGCGGTTCAGCGCGTCCCTAATGAGGGTGATCGGCTGCGAGTCGCTTCAAAAGCCCAGCTTAATTGCGTCCATTTATTACGCGACCCTATAAGTCGGCGATAATCAGTATTTGGCTTCATTTCCACGGGTGTCTGGTGACGTTCCTGTGCCTTTGCAAAGTGTTCTGTTTTTGCACAAGTCTAATATATATATATTCTCTCATTTGTGTGAGACCTTAAGCATCCCGTGGTCTACTGGGAAATACATTTGCTTAGATTTATGACCTGCCTTCTCAGGTTATATCGATTATGGCAGCCTACTCTCATGCTTTATTTTTGTAAGAGCAAGAGAAGTGGGTCTGCCACATCTATATATAATTTCTTCATGTTGTAGGGTGCACAGCAAGCTTTTGATGCAGTCATCTGTGCAGCTGGGTCAATTCTCAAGAGGAAAATATCTGCCATGATGGCCCCCTGTTGAACATATACATAAAAACTAATGTGATACATGAATGATTCCCTCTCACACACACGTACAAACACACACGATGGGTCTTAAGCGACTATAATGACTCTGATCAGTGTGAGACATGTTTATGTATGTGGAAAGCTCATGCATTATACATTGCTGTTGCACTGGGGTGTTTGGGTGCAATCAGCTCAATGTCTGTGAATACCATAGCTGCAAATGTGTTTATGTACATCTGTGATGAATGTGAATGCGTTTATCTTTGAGTGTACCTTTGGTCAGATGAGCAAATTTGGGCATTTTTCCCTGGACCAGCTGTGATATTACAAGGCTCTTCTGTGGAAAAAAAAATATGATTGCTTGTACAAATACTAGTCTCAGTATCAATACCTTATCTTGTAACATGGCTAAGATAAAGAACCCGCTATGATTCAGTTGTTCACACCAAATAGCTTTTGCACAGATGGGGAGTGAGGAGGGGAAAGGAGATGTAAAAGGAGGGCAGAGGAACAGGGGAGGTTAGGAGAAATCAATGGGTAGGAGGGGGTTAGAAAGAGAAAGATGAAATGTGGACAGGGAAGGGGTAGAACATGAGGTGAGATTAGAGGGAAGAGTGGGAAACGAGTGGAGGGTGGGTGGAAGATGGAGAAGAAGAGAGAGAGGGTGGTAACAGTGGAAAGAGACAGGTTGCACTGAGTCAGTGACTTATACTGGCGATAAAACTGCCTGAAGAAAGAAAGAAAGAGAAAGGTGCTGTTGTTGTGACACGGGAGGGACACGGAAAATCCCATTAGCGGACATTACCGGGTGTTGTGGACGCCAGCAGAGGAAGAAGAAAGGGTTGGTGTAGATGGTGAGTTACTGAGGAGGATGCAGGATGGCACAACTCACACAGAGAGAAAAAGGCACAGAGGACTTATAAAAGGCGTGTTTGAGATCAGGAGAGGAACAAGAGCCGAGGAGGCTGCGGGGGAACAGTATTTGAATTCAGGTCTCGAGTGAAGATTTTCTTTAACCATTCTCACCTGCCAATCTTACATAACCTTGTTGCCTCTCATGCCTGAAGTGGCTTGTAATGCTTTGCCAGCAAGACAGATCACTTACTAATACTGTTCCAGAGAGTCTGCTAGCAGTCTTTGTTTAAAGGCTCAATCAAAAGCAATCAATAACATGCCCTCGAAGATGCAAACGTCCAAAAACGATGATCACCAACCCAAAGAGAGAAAGACGACTTGGCATTAAGCCACCCCCCACCTCATGGAACACACACACACGCACACATGGACACACACACACACAGGGGACATGAGAAATGATCAGTGAGCCTCTGTTTCCGTTTGATTCCCTCCTAATGAGAATGGGAGAACCCCCAAGACGAGCACCCTTGGGGGCTTTTCTGTTCTGAGAAAGTGTGTGGCAGTCGACGGACGCGTACCATTCATTAGCTGACAATTCAGTGAAATGAATCAGACAACATGGCCTCCTAGGGATCCTTGTGGAGAACAAGGAAATGAATGCTTAGTGTTCAAGACATGAACGTTCCCCTGGGCCCTCATGCTGAGAGGTAATGCAATTGCAGAATTCCTTTTTCCTTTCCGATTGTTATAAACGGGAAAGGAAACAAGGAGCTTCTAGGATCTAACATCGCCTCAGATCCTGATCGTGCTCCCTTCTCCTTGCTTTTCGGGATTGGGGAAATGAGCTGTGTAAAACCTTCGGCAGAGTACTATTCCTCTGGTGTCTGTCTTTTGAAGGGGAAGTGAAACGTCTGTGACTCTGCAGCGACTTTGCCCAGAACTAAATCTCTACTATATCATCTCCAATTACCTACTCAAGGCAAGAGACTGGCGAGCCATTTTTCACCCATACATGATGTTGCCTTTAAACTCCAGCTAGATGCGGAGGGCGAACAGTCCACTCCCTCGGTGCCCTTTGATGGTGATTGGGCATCAAAGGAGGGGGAAGACACATGGTTGCTGATGCCGACTTTTTAAGAATGGAAAATCACCAATGGATTCACAGCAAGCATCTCTCAGGGAAAGCGTTGAATTTAGGTTCAACATCCTTCACGCTTTTCTCTGTCCTCCCTCACCCCCCTCCTCCAATACTATGATGTGTCCCCAGTGTTCCAAGACTGAGGTTAGAGCAGGACAGGCTGACCCCAGCTTTAGCAGTGCTGTGTCGAGACACGGAGTCACTCTCTCCCCCGGTGGTGATGTGAGGAAGGGAGGGGAGAGAGACGGTCATTTAGAGGAAATGGCTATGCCTAGCAGTGCAGTCTTTTTCCTCACTATAGGCCTGTGGGATGGTGCTGCAGAGTCTGTCACGGTCTGATTGTTCCCAGATCAACACTGCTGTTTACTCGTGTGCACGCGACAATAGATAAGCATGCACCTACTCAAGCAGTGGCGCAGACCTTTGTCCAAGACTTGTAAAAGGCATGCGTAAGTCGTCAAATGAGCATAATTTACAAGCATGTAAACAACCACATATTATTGGGATCTTCTTTAAGTTTTTCCCCTTATGCAAGCGTGTTGGTACGTTGTCTGTCTGCTGCCAGCAGTGGGTCTGCGTTACCACCGGGCTGAACTGAATTTCTGAGCGGGATGTCAGATTGGTAGAGGCAACTCCCAGCTCGGTGGTGGATGGCTGTTTGAATGGGTGGGATGAAGGCGGACTCCCGTGAAAAAAGTACAGCAACTCGCTCCACTGGAGACATTATTATACAGAAAGACAGGAGGCTGCTCCAGGCTGTGTGTGGAGGCGTGTGTGTATATGTGTGTGTGTAACTCCTGTGTATTTACATTTATACCCCACTGTGCAGAAATGAGATAGAGAGAGGGCAAGGGAGTCGGACACTGACAGAAAGAGAAAGCCTGTATGACTGTTGGTTATATATGTGTATGTGTGTGTCAGTGTGTGTTGGTTATAGACCTGCTGCCACTGGCTGAAGTATTGGAATTGTGAGCTAAAAAGAATCTTTTCTCTAGTTATTTCAGATAGAAAGTTGAATTTGAGCCAAAATGAAATATGATACTGGGCATTTTCTTACATTTTTTTTTTCTCAATTTATTTGGAACGGCTTCAGTTTTTTCACGCAGGTGCACAGATGTTAAATAAACATGCAGACGAAAAAAAATGGTGGTAATAGTAAGACTCCCAGAGTCCCTAATGCTGGATAAAATTGGGAGAAAGAAACTACACAAATCCAGTATATATGACTTATTTTTTATTTCAAGCTGTGTTAATAAAAGGTTACATTATGGAATTGAGGAATTACACTACAGTTAGTAATCACACCTATGCTGTATTACTTTATAAGGTTTGGATCAAGGGTTGACTGCTGAGTTTAATATCACTTTCTTCACTTTGCTTTTTGAGGGTTAGCTTGCATAGGATATGAGAAAGAAATGGTATACCTGGTTATTCAAAATTTGTCTTACTGTGTCTCAGTGGCCAGCTGGCCTCCCCCGCATGGGTTCCCTGCATTTGGTTGAAGGCAAGCATTTAGTTAGCATATGTTAGCTTAGCTTCAGTAAGTCTCTGGGGCAAAGCTAACATGAAGGCTAACAGTCTGCAATTGTGTCATAACCGTAGGCTGGCTACTTGTTAAACCATGCATGTCTTGTTTTCTATTTCTCCCACAGTTTCTCTGAGCGTTCAGTGAATTATACGCAATGAATAATGTACGTTTTTTATGTACAACACCAGCGTGGCTAATTTTCAACAGTCAGTTGGTGTGTTAGCTTTATTAATAGTCTGTCTGCAACCAGAAGTCTTTGGGAAAATGGTAATTTGGGCGAACATGTCCTTTAAATAGCCCAGAGGGAGAGTGCCACAGTGGATTTGAGCTGAAAAAGCCCCCCAACTTGTGTAAAGCCTGAAGTCCCACGATGCAACAGTATACTAAATAATTTAACAACTATCAGCCCACATCTGTCCTTAAAATCATGTTATTAGCTTATATATCATTACCTATACTTGGAATGACTAAAATTCTCTTGATTTGTTATGATAATTTCTTCAACTACAGCAAACATATTGTGCCACAAATTGTGTTTGCATTGTTACCAGGCTTCCTCTTGCCGTGTTTTCATACTTAAATGATTTGAGAGGTCACAGAAGGTATATTAGATATCCACCTTTATAACAGTAAAATAACTACTCCTGCAAATCCTGACCATAAATTTAAAGAAAAAAAAAAACCAAACCAGAACAATAATCTTTGCAAAAAAATAATTAAGTCTAGTGAACAGACATTTTCTAGAATGAGACTGTTGAACAACTAGATGGAAAATTATGATTCTGTGTCTGACGGCTCACCTGTCTGAGATGGAGAAAATTACTGATTTTGATTTATCGTTAGGTCCTGAACACTCCTCTCTATGTGTGAGGAATATTAAAAGCTGTGAGTATTATTGCTGTTGTGCCACATTTGTAAATTTGTACAACTCTCTTGCTTTGAGCACACTCATATGGACTATGTGACTCTAAGGTGCGGCATTGTAGGCTATTTAATAAGCTCAGAGGAAAGACTCCTACAAACAGCTAGAAGCAAGAACTGCAACCTCAGAATGTTTGTGGAAGCAGGATTAAGTCTTTGTAGTTGGTAACTCTCATTCATAACCTCTGACAGGCTTGTTTCTGTGCTTCTGGCAACTTGAGCTCTCTGTTGGGTTCATGTACCGGCAATATTGCTGTAATGTGGAAAATGCTAATACTCAAACTTTGCCCAGGTACAGAAAAAGTTTTTTTTTCCTGTTTAAAAATAAAAGGCTTTATTTTATTTAGTATGATTATTTTGGGCACTGTGAGAGCATATAGAGATCTATCTGGAAAATTGCTTTGCACATAAGATTCTTTTAAATCACGAGTCATGGGCCTGGGAGGTCTTAGGTGTACAAGTGAAGAACAGATCAAAGAACAGCCATATCAGTCACACAGCCCAGCTTGCATTACTTCCATGTACAAGGATAATGAGGATGGAATCCATGAGGGGGATCAAATCTCACTGAGCTGCACTGAAATGAAAGAGGAAACAATTAGTGCTTTAGCACATGGAATCTGAAATCAGGAAATTGAACATTAAATTCGAGTCTCTCTATTTAGACATCACATTGACGTGATTAGTTTTAAAACATGTGACTGAATAGCGGCTTTCAATTTTACAGCTTTCCCTGGATTTTCATTTGCGTGTCCTTATTTCTCACGCCATAAGTCATAAGCACATATGAAATTGAAGGCACTAACTCAAGCTACTTAAATAATTTCACCATGGTTTAACACAATTTAGAAAGACTTTAATAAGCCTTGCAACAAAAGGTGCCAATGACTGTAACCAGCGCTTTGGAATTAAATTTATCATACTCCGAAAATTAACTATTTTTCTGAACAGTTGCTTTTGAATTGGGGGAAAAACTGCTTTCACAGGAGGTAGCTCATTTTTTGTGTGCGTGTGTTATTGTGCTATTTATCACTTCTGTGTTTGGGCTCATCTTTATCAAGGCTGCCAGTAATTCTGGTATAAAATGCTGTGCGTGCCTGAGGTAGGAGTGACTGTGTAGGTGTCTGCTCGGGCTGGTGGTAATGTGCATCTGCATGGCTGCCTAGTATCACATCAGCTGCAGACGTGTGTGTGTGTGTGTGTGTGTGTGTGTGTTGGGGGTGGTTGGGGGTGGGGGGGAGGGGGAGGGGGGTGGGG
>VVHJ01029108.1:4413-16115 GCA_015107715.1 Tylochromis polylepis
AAAAAAAAAAAAAAAAAAAGGTCCTGAAAAATGCAAGTGAACAGTAGATTTGTGCTCTTGGCAGTGATTAAAACACTCAGAAGCACTGGCTAAGTGCTTCTGAGTTCTGAATCAAACTCTGAAGGAAGAGAAGAGGTATTCGATTCTGACCATGTTTTTTGTCCCCCTATTATTTCATGTTACATGTAAAAACACCAAGGCACATAAGTGCATAAGAACCTGCTGTTTGAAAACTGGTGCAGGAAAATTAATATCCAATTCACTTTATCTTCATGAAAACATTTCTTGAGAAAAATGCATGAAAAATTAAAGTGTAACTACAGGATTTTAAGGCAAGAGCTACAACCGTATTCTCATCTTCACTGCATTGCAATAAAATCCAAAAAAATGTGGCTGTCATACCAGGGCATATAACACTTGTAGTACTTTACGAAAGCAGCAGAAATTTACACGAGCTGGTAGATTTGATGTATAACGGTTAAGCTGTCTGTGTCCGCCCACACCTTCTGCTGGCCTCGGCTATAAAGTTCAAGAGGAGAGAAATACTGGTTTACACTTCAATAAAAGACCTTTTTCATCAACTCTGCTCTTCTGACTACATCTGTCTCGCTGTAATCCAACCATCAAGGTCAAGTACGTGCATGTGTGAGTATGTGAGAATGAATTTGTGTGCTGCAAGGAGGCAAGTTTAATCTCAGGGCAATCAAAATAAAGGAAAACAGCATTAGTGTGACTTTCCACCACAACTTTGAATATTTATTTTTCATAACTGTGATTCAATCAGAGTGGCCTGAATGAAATGTGTTATTTGGGTCACAGCACTAGCATCCAATCTAATAGTTTCACTTCCATTATTTCACTCTTAAACATTCACACCTACTTTCCTGCACAGATCATTTTTCTGTAAGAGGCCACTGAGCAGCTCTAATGGAGTTCTGGGGTTTCATTTTCTCAAGGACACTGTTCAGTTTAAGTTAGCGTAGTTTTTCAGTGCCAAACACCCGTTAAGCTAAAATGCATACTTTTGACTTTATATTTAATTATCAGCATGTCTATTAACTTTTTAAAAACAGAAATACACTTATCAGACAACTGTCACTAAATGCATACTTGATTTTCACACAGTCTATACGAGTGACTGAGCAGCCACTAGAGGATTTTTTACCCCAATACAAACACGCACAAATGTGTGTACACATGTGCCAGTTGTGTGTTTTGTGCTTTCACATGACACTATTTCATCCTGATCAATGCCTTTGTCCTACAGACCCAAAGCTCGAAAGCTGTGGCCTGTTGCCATGGTTATCTCTATTTGAAACCAGAGGGATTAACCTCTGTTTGGCTTGGGAGGGAGAGAGGAACATAGAAAAAAAAAATGAGACAGAGGAGAAAAACAAGAGAGGAAAAAAAAGTGGAGGAAAAACAAGGAGTGAGAAATCCAATGAGTAATGAAATAAGCCAAACTGACAATAATAAACAGAGGGACATAGACACAGCAGTGTCCATTAACCCCCCCAAAAATGTATTGTGTTTTGTTTTTTTCCCCCAAGTTTTCTGCACCACAGGGAGTGTCAATCAACAATCACACTGCTGTTAGGTTGTTTTGATTAAGTAAAAATAACTGAACAAACACCACTTCTTCATCGTGCTGAACAAGTACCATGAATAGTTTTTTCCCCCCGATTGTTTTTTAAAGCATATGATTCGAACTGTTTTTTTTGTTTGTTTTTTTAAACAGAAAGAACTGGTATAACCGGTGTACCTGCAATACCAGTACCATAATCAGCACTATAATGTTACAAGTAACCAAACACAAAAACAAATCTGTGATTGACTTTATTTACATCTGCAATACTGCCAACTTGATCCCCTTCTTAAATTTTTCTTTTGGCCCAGCTCTATTGATTTGGGCTACACAGAAACCACTGTCACACAGCACATTTCAAAACTAAATATTGGGATTTTCTCACTGAGATGTTGCCTTTTCATTGCCAGTTGTTATGCTTTGTTGTGAAAAGCAACAAAAGCCATAGATATTACACACTCAGAAAAACACAGTATAGCAAATGATCCTCTTTCTCAAGTTCAAGAGTGAGAGTTTGAACCAAGGGCTCTGGTTGCAGAGCGTCTGTGTCAGAGACATTCAAAGTACATGTAGAGAAAATTTAGGGGAACTAATGTAACAAAGGTAGCACAAAAAAGCATTTCAGCTGTACCCGTTCTGCATCAGAAGATGGGTTTTTGAAGATGGGACTTCGTTTGCAGTACGTGGTCGCTGTGAAAATGTGCTTTCAGTGTGTGTTGCTGTGGAGCTAGGATGAGAGAGTAGAGATTTTCTCGCCATCTTTTGATGTCGGGACGAGGGCACACTGGGGCCAGCTGACAGCTTGTTGGGCCAAGGTTATTTACTTTTAGAAAGGGAAAACCAGCCTGAGTCAGCAAACACTAAAGGGCAGTCACACATACGCACATTCACACACACTCATGCGAAGACACATGCACATACAAATGAACATGAGCATGTCTATGTATGCACATCCCACCCTTGCCGAACTACACACCTACACACACAGCACCAAGAGTTTAAATAGTCTCATCACAGGGACACCATTGAGAAAACAGCAATCTAATTACCATCATATCCTCTACCAAGGACACCTCATGATGGCAGGCTCACACTCATCTATTCGTTTAACATGTACAGACCACATCCTCCCCTCTTACAAAGCCATTATGCTTTAACAAGGGTTCTTAAACCCTCCCAGTCCAAACTGAGCAGGTTTAGTTTCCTCCCAAGACAGAACCTTGTTGGAGCACCTGCAACAACCTGGCCTGTCTTGTATTTCAGCGGCATTACCCCAAATTGTACATGTATAGGATCTGATAATCAAGAATAACCAGTGAAATAATTAATAATAACCCCACTACCAACACACACACACACACACACACACACACACACACACACACACACACACACACACACACACACACACACACAGGAAAAACCAGAACCAATTACATATGATTTATTATAATAGTATGCATAGCAGCAGAGAGCCAACCACCTTTATATTTAACATTCATAGGATCAGCCAGGAATTTTTACCCTCATGCTGAACTTTGGTTGCTAATGTCCAATTTCCTTTCTCTAGTCAGAACGTGAACATTCCTGAAAAAGGACAGCCAGTGGCTGTCATTAGGATTCTCAAAAGTTCTTGACATTATCAATCATTTTTAGTTGCACCCTCAAATTAAGGCAGCCAAAGGTCATAATGATGGAGTCTGGTCATATGGCTCTTTTATACTGAGCAACATCATTTATGTCCTTACAAAGCATTAACTCAACTTGGCACATTTACAGAACTGATTATACCATCTTTAATATCAACAAATTCATTAACATTTAATATATCAGTTTGTATGTACTGAAGTTACACCTCTACAATCTATTTGCATTTTATGTGTATTTGCATCCAATATAAATCTGAAGGGGAGTATTTAGTGTGTATCTAGAAAAAGATCTTGAAATAAAACCTGAGAAAAATGGGTATGTCCCATGTTAAATTGCTAACTTTTTCAATAAATCTGAAACTAAACCCAGAGATGCAATCAAACAGATGACAAGGCTCATATACATTCAGTAAGTAAAATAAGCACAATTTTGTTTCTATAGCACCTCTCCAAGATAAATATCACAAAGTGCTTCACAACAAAAATACTAGAAGAAAAAAAAAGTTAGCCAAAAGGACGTATAAAAAGATGATTTTTTTTTAGTTGGTTTTAAAAAGAGATGCACGTTATCGAAACACATTTTCGTGAAATACAAAATCTATAAATCGGACCTGTGAAATTACGAGGATTTTGCCATAAAAATACAAACCTCAAGGGGTTACAAATAGACCCTGGATAATTAAAACGTCTGATGTCTTGATTCTGGTGTTTTCGTTGCTATAGAAGTATGCGGTATCACTACACCTCTAAAGATCTAAAGAGCTCTCTAAGGCCTTCAAAAATAAACTCTGTCTGGCTTTGAGTCTGCCAAGTGACCCTCCACCGCCCCACTCTTCTGTGGAACAGACCGTTTGATGCCTAAGGAAGTCTACAAGAACACAAGAATTTGGCCACACTAAACTGCAAGTAACTTGCAGAGTGCAGATCAAAGAACTTTTCAGTACAAGAACGTCAAACCGGCTGTGAAGCATGGTGGCGGAAATGTTACGCTGTTTGGGGTTGCTTCACTACATCAGTACACAATCTGTAGTCTGATTCCGTTACACAAAATAGCTTAACTATTAAGCTTAACTGGAACTTGAGTTTTTACTTGAATAATGATAAGAGCATTAGCGCATCCTCAAACATATGGCGAAAAGAAGAAATGGATAATCATGGAATGACCTACTGCAAGTGAAGGGATTTTAGAAAACTTTAGAGAGCTTGTGTCAGGGATTCAGGGATAATTATACAAAAAAACCCTCCAAGCAATCATTCTGCTAAGTGGGCAATACTACTTTGACAATTGTTAAACAGCTAAAGCCTGCCTGAGGCATATGGAACCAGAGACAGATGATGCAGATGAAGAACAGTTTATGCAACAGGAGCGAAAACAGACTGTGCAATAATAAATGTTGACTACGATACAGACGGACACACTAACACACCCCCGCACACAGACATACAGACATTTACATATATACATACATAAGATCATTTTTTATTTCTACAGAATTCTATTTTATACAGAATTACAAGTTCATTCATTATTATTAAATTTAGCGAATTTTCACTGTAGTGCTGTTTAACACACAACTTTCATCTCACTTTCAAACATGATGTTTTTCTCAGCTGCCCTAACCAATGGTTTGAAAAGAGATACTAGTGAATATTTGGAAAACTCTTTTAAATTAAGTATAGGTCATAAATCACACATATTTATAACACTGTCAACAGAAAGATTAAAACTTTTGGAGGTATTTGTTATATAATTGTTGCTAACAACCACACTCCCACTACAACTAGTGTCATACAAGTCACTGTAATTTATTATGTATCGGTTTAATTGGAACCTTGTATTACAAATGTGGTGGAGTAGCTATAACATGTCTTAACCCTCCATGTGTGAAATTGCACATAGTAAATAATCATTAGAAAAATGCAACAGGACCAAGAGCTGAAGTAATTAACACAATACATCTCTAGCATACAAGTGCAATTGTTTTCTCTGAAACCACAAATCCTTCATCTGAGTAAATGTTACAAGGACACCCACCTCAAATGTTATCATCCAACTGAGTGGTCATTATCAGCTGTAATCAGTCTCAAAGATATCGCCATCAGGCATCCAGGTGACAGCAACTGCAAGCATTGCAGGTGTCCAACTCAACAATCAGCACAACTCTCTGTACACCACCCTCTAAATCAACAAGCACGAATGACTTAAAGGATTTTACTGAAGAGATATTTCTAAATGAAGAGGAAGAATGGAGATATGTAATTGAAATGAATAAATAAATAAAAGATAGATAAGTGAAGAATAGTCAGACTGCATGGCACAGCGAGAGGAAAAGGGTTCATTGGTTTTCAGTGGGCATGTACAGACTCAGACGTACTAAAAGGTTACAGCATTTGATTTGTGATATTCCACTCTAAAGGCCCTCTCTCTGTCTGGAGGAGCAGTTTGGCTACTGCTGTCCACAAAGTTTGATCGATGGCTGAATTATGCCATCGGATTGTGAATCTAGCAGACTATGCTGTCTGCCCAATGACAAACAACGAACGTGCTTGGCCACCAATAACAATGAGAGATGTGAGGACTGAACAGCCAATCAAAAAATAGAAGCAATAGTGTCCCCATAAAAAGGGACCTTTCACTCAGCCTCTCTCACTGCCATTAATATACTTCACTCATATGTATTCCACTGAGTGTGTGGGGGGAAAAAGATTGTAAATGCAGCACCACCCTTTTCTTCCTCACACCCTCCTTTTTTTTTAGCCTTTTATTTCCTTCTTATACTTCCTCTCAGAGTTTAGGCTGCCCACTCCACATATACTCCATCTCTCTCCATCCTCCCTTGCTACAGTTTGGGCTTCCCACTCCCTCCCCTCCATCAATCTCTCTGCGCACCCTCCCTCGCTCCAGCAGCCCACTCAAAGGCTAATTCCACAGAGGGAGAGAATGTGAGGATAGGCATTTTATAGTGTTTTCCAGTTATCTCCATCCTTATAGAGCTGTTCTCAACCCAGCTCCATCAAACCAAGCACCACCCCCACTCTCTAGCTGCCTACTCCATCCCTCCTCTGTTCATGGCAATACTTCCCTCATTCCTCTTTGTTTTCCGTTCTCTCGGGGGTAATGCTGGGGTGATATCAAATCTGAGGGGTTTAATTTCTTAATGAGCCATTCGGTTGTTGAAAAGCATCTTACTCTAACAAAATGACTGAAAATGTATTATCTAATTTCTCTAAAATAATATAATTTCACATGTTATTGCTGTAGCTGATTGCATTGCATTGCTGAAATATGAGGCTATGAAGATGTAATGCTTTCATTCACCACCAAACAAATCCTGCATTAGCTTGGGAACCCATCCTTTACTGACTGTTTTCTTAAACATGTTTAGACAAACTTTAAATTCAGGCCTAACCTGTACTGGTGTTAGCAGACATATATATTAGTTCTCTTTCAGAGTGACTCTGATTGGTGCTGATCTGGTGCTTGTTTAGAGACAAGTGGTCTCCCACCTGTGGAATCGCTTTGGTCCACAAATATTTGCAATTGGTCACCAAATGTGAAAAAAAAAAATTCGATGCAATCAGTGGGCAACCAACAATTTATCCTAGTTAAAAGCAACTTTCTACTCTTTTTCTTAGCCATTACACCAGCTTCAGAGTGCAGTGGTCTACACATTTACACAACAGGCGATAGATCCCAGGTTTGAGAACAGGAGGAAACAAATCCCTAAGAAGGTTGTGTCAGGAAGGGCACATGTTGTATGGAGCCACATCAAATATGTGGCTCCATCTGCTGTGAGTAAGGTAAGATGCCTGGGAAAAAAAACAAAAAAACAAAACTGATTGAGCCATTAGTAACCATCTACACTTCACTTTGCTTCACTTCTGATGTCAGCCATAATGCAGGGATGTGTGGAATTCATGTGATAGTTACTGCTGCCCGCAGAGACTACAAAACATATAGCGAATTAAGAGTTATGAAGCTAATAACTTAAATTTAAAACCAGGGACTTTGATATATACATATAGATATAATGCCTCTTTTGCCAAATTGCCTTATCAAAAGGCCTATGGAGGACTCAGAGTACAGAACAACCCATGACAGCATTTGTATCATCTAAGCCGTACCATTTGGTGTAAGCAGCAACAAGTTTGCCAATCAAAAAACAAAGTAAGTATCCTCCTTTTTTATTGTGTGCTCTGCCATCTCAGAAAAGGCAAGCGTTTTACTGATATTACTTTTGTTAATGAAGTATTTATGAGCCAGGGCCTCTCGAAAGAATGGTTTTTGGCTGCATATCGCATAAGCTCAATACACTCAAGTTCTTGCAATCTATCCTTTAGTGGTACTGTACACTGAAGAGGGAGGGGGAAAAAATGCCATGAACAGATAATGAGTCACTTATGTTTTATTAACATCTTCAGGGTTTACCATTTTTTTGCTGTTTAACTAGAACATTGACATTATACAGATTTATAAAGGTCTCTACCAAAAACAGCATACATGTTCTTGTGTACTCTTTATGCTCGTATACTAAAAGACTTCAGTTCTGGTTTCAGTACTCTAACATTTACTGTTGTGCAAGCAATCTTTTTTGATGGTATAATACACAAGTTAGTAAAGCAGTAAAATGAAGAAACTGTTATGTGTCACCAGGAATTATCATGATTACTGTAATGATAAGAAATATTTTTTCATTAGCAATGCAACAGCAGCGCATTAATCACCCAAACACCTATATTCATCTTCATTTCCCTCTCAGTCTCCCTGCCTCTCACGCTTTCCCCCCCATCCAGTCCATCTCTTCCTTTTCTTTTCTCACTTATCCACTTAACTCCTACATCTCTCTCTCCCATCACCCTCTACGCACACTAACATAAAAGGACACATGCACGCACACAAAGCCAAGGGATGGTAATGCAGGGTTAATATGATTGGAAAGCAGCTGATGGTTGCGCGCATTCAGGCCAGATTACATTTAATTCGATTGGGTTTCACTCACTAGGTTCCCTCCCATTCCTATTTTCCTTTCTGTCCTCCTCCTCCTGAATGTCCTCTTCCTGCTATTGTTGGGCTAGGGGCTGTCATGTCTAGCAAAAAGATAGTAAATTTAGCTTTTATAACATCCTTAACCACTTAGAGCATCTTGCAATGCAAGTTGATGGCATGTGTTTTTTTTTAAAAGAAGAAAAAAAAATCTGAACATTATTACCATCAGATCTAGAAATATTATAGTTGATATCTCTGAACGCAAACATAGAGAATTTCAATCCATTTTGTTTAACTGCACAGAGACAACCTTCTTCGTCATAGCTGTGTATTCAAGAATAATCTACATAGTTTATAAAATCAAGAGTCTTCTAAAGAGATCGGTCATTTCAGATTTTACAGCAGAGGAAAGGAACATTTCCCCAACACCTAGCCCAGGTTTTTCAACTTAAAACTCGGCTTTTCAGTTACAGGCTGCTCTTTACAAAGCAGAATAAAATCTAAATCTACATTATATGTGCTGGCTTGTGAAAGTATTCAGGTGTGTTACTGTATATCTGGCTGAGAAAGGTGGGAGGATGAAAAAAAGGCCCATGAGGAAAAAAATAAAAGCATGAGAAAATTAAAAAAAAAAAAATACTCAAAGAAATGACTGAAAGAAGAAAAAGAAGAAAACAAAACAAACAGGTTAAAAATAAGGGGACATGGTTTCCAGAAAGAAACTGATAACAGAGTGATAGACAAGCAGGAAGCAGAGTGGCGAAAAAAAGAAATGTTCTTGTCTTCCTGTGTATGTGTTTTTGTCTGGTTCATCTTTATTTTATGTCTCAGTCGGTCCTGCCGGCCACCTCTTCCCATCACTAACCTCAGCTGTCAGGCACACACAGACAGGCATATAAAAGCAGTACACATGCAAGAAAGCTTGCAGACACCGTTTATATCAGTAAATAAAGTCCAGGGGAGTGAAGGAAAGAAGGTAGGAAAGAATGAAAGAAAAAAGGAAAGAAAAAAGGAAAAAAGGCAGATAAATGACAGTCAACCAATGTCATTAACTTTATGAGTGCCTGTTTTCTTTCTACCCTTCACACACTGTCCTTACTCAACCCCTGTAACTAATGACTCTGGAGGAGGCATTGCAGCACCTGCTGAAGACACACACACAAGGTTTGGGGGAAAAATACAGCAAAGGAAAGGGGGAGGTTGTGTGTGGGGGTGGGGTCACATAAACTAGCCTCCCAAAAAAGATTAAATGGTGGGATTGGGGGTTAAAAGAGAGAGAGAGAGAGAGAGAGAGAGAGAGAGAGAGAGAGAGAGAGAGAGAGAGAGAAGACAAAGACAGGAGGTGCCAAGGACAAAGTGGAGGGGAGAAGAAACAAGGGAGAGAATAAGGGAGGGAGGTGTGAAGTGTCACTGCCAGTAGTACCATCTCTCTAATTAGCATAGTGACCTTGGCCCTGTGTAACTGTTATTGTATACCCACCCACCCACATACACACACACACACACAGGCTTATGTGATTTTGTGTTTGCAAAATAAAATAATGCCCTGATATGAATTTTAATATACAACACTTTCACATTGGTGAATGTTTTTACAGGGCTACACATGCTTTTCACAAACCATTTTGTAGTGTACAAAATGCAGAGAAGCACTGATTCACATGTTGGTTAAAAATCAGAGCTAGAATTTAAATAATTTTCTGTACTCTGTGTAATAGTGTTAGGGGGATTCAACCTAAAGGTACTCTTACAAAAAGAGAAAGCAAGAATGAGGCTGGGAGACAGAAAAACTAACTGTGAGTGAGCTGGCGAGAGCATGAGGGAGTACAGCTGTAGAAGTAATCATCTTTCAGGTCAACAGTAATTACCAAGAAGACTGAGGAAGTGAGCACAAGACGCACGCACATACTACAGTTTCTTGTCTCTTCTCTCATCTTGGCTTGCTGTGTTTTCTTCTCATCTCATTTATTTCACAACCAAAACATGCACCTGCTACAAAAGAAGATGTCAGTGCAAGCTGCAGGGTTTAATGGATAAAGGTTTCTCACAGTAAATCCAGTTATATACACACTAGCAGTCTAATCTTGCTTCAACTGTGCTCTAATTAATTCATGAGTGATGTCAGGAAGTTACTGTAATCATGGCTAACGCTGACTGCTTACACTGTGACATATACTGCTGCTTCCAGCTCTATTTTAAGCTATTTCCAGTTTCTTGCCCTAAATGCAACCTCTCAGCACTAACCCCGTACATCCGTCACATTATCAGCATGATAGTTCCTGTGTTTGGTTTTCCTGTTGCCCATTGATTAGTTTCTGTCGTCTGTCATGTGTATAAACCTGTCTGACATTTCTGATTCGTTGTCTTGACAGACCAAACTGCTGGTTCGGCATTTAAACAAACACGTAGATAACGCTAGGGATGGCTATAAGCATTATGTATGTCCATTTCTCTTCTGAGCTCCTGTCCTGGCCTCCAGTAGGCACACATGCTTACATCTATGACATATCATCTTGTCTCTCTTTTAGATTTATTGTGCCAACAATGACTCTAAAAAGTGTTTTTTATGCAACACAACCAAAACCTAGATCCTGGGGTCTGTGGATTCACAATCATGTTTGCCTTTTCCTTTTTTAATATGAATAAAGGAAAAGAGAAAAAAAAATATTTTAAGCACCAGATCCACAGATAAGCGATTTCCATGCTATTCTTGTCTCTACAGATTCGTTTTTTTATTCATCCTTCCAAACAAGGTTAATGATATAGTACTTCCTCTCAAATCCTATACTATCATCAGTCACCATGTTCAGGTCTCTTGCCATCAGTTTTAAAAGGCAGTAGATCTCATGCTTTTTACTGTAGCAGAATATAGTAAGCCTCTGTGCTTCCTTGTAGCTGGGGTCAACTATAAAATAAGGCTATAAAGTCGTGAGATATAATTTTTATACTGCATAGGCTGCATAGATCAACACTATGAGACTTTGATACAGGTAGGAAAAATGTACTGAAAGAGCTTCAGGGAGGGTCCCGAAATATCCCACACCATTTATGTTCTCAATATGGGATTATAACCCTGCCTTTATTTATCTGAACAAATGCTTTCGACACCAAGTATAATGTTTTCAGATATTTAAAAGCGATATGCATATGGCATGCTTGGCTAGATTTATCTTTGCAGAGTGGATGCTGTGACATTTCAGGCCAGCACTGGCTCAGTAGTCATGTTATCCAAACATACCGAAACCAAAATAGGTAATATTTGTCTCAGGTGTTTCATCCCCCTTTGAAACAATCTGATCCTCTCTTTTCCCCTTCTACTTTGGCTGAAAGACTCAACTATCTTGGAGATTAGATGCAAGGACAAAGCTTACCGTCTCAGCTAGCCTACACAAAATCTCATTGTATTCCGATAAGTTTTCACTTTGACCAACTCGTCAGTCTCTCTAATAAAAAAAAAAAAAAAAAAAAAATGCTAAAACTC
>VVHJ01029108.1:16135-29183 GCA_015107715.1 Tylochromis polylepis
GTAAGTATCTCTAAAAAAAAAAAAAAAAAAAAAAAAGTGGTTAAACTCAAATCAAGTTGCTCAGCTTACAAAATGTTCAAGCTTGGGCTTGAGATGGAATATCCTCCATCAGTGTTTTAAGACCATAAGACTTACTTACTGCTCACTGATCTGGGAAAGTTATGTGGGACGTCAGCGGCTCTTCTGCATAATTAGTTCGTGAAACTGTAAGAAGTCTGTGTAATTTCATTTGAAATGGACTCTTTGCCCTCCATTCCATCCCTCCAGAGAACTCAATCTCCAAGGAGTCGAGGGTTCTCCCCTCTATAACAGCTAAACACATCAACCCTGCTCCTCCCTAGCCCAATACCCCCCGCCTGCCACCCCTAAGCCGTTATGAACAAAATAAGAGATGGAAGACTAATGAAAAGAGGTTTAATAGACGAGCAAGGCAAAGGTGGCTCAGAGGCTTGCTGCTGTTTAATTCAATGGGATGCTCTTGGTGCCTGAAGACTGGCCCATTTTTAATTGCACTCCTCTCTCATTTAGAAAAGGAAGTATGCAGCAATTCAGCTGTAATGAATCTGAAAACAAGACAGGCTATTCACGGTCTCTCCGTCTTTCTCTCAGGCAGGATAATGTGATTGTGCTGGTTAGGTCCACATGTTTCGTCATAGCATTGTTGTCCTCCAACATGCGCACACTGCAGATTAACCTGCATGCTTTCCCTAAGACAAAAGAAAGATAGGCGTGTTCCCTGCTACTATATAGTCTTATAAACTATGCTAATGTATGCATATAAATTTAACAAACACCCACTTTCTCTAATCTCATCTGTCTTTCACACACTTTCAGACCCCATTAAATATTATGATCCTGAAAATAAAACAGAGCATTACTTAAGGGCCACATAAGACCAAAAAGCAAAGAAAGCTTGTGGGATGGTTGGAAGGCAGTCAAGCCTCCATCTATGTCATTTTGTTTGCTTCTATGTCGTTTTGATCAACAATCTTATGCACATAGCCATGAAAAAATTAACTCCAGCACTGACTTGATCAGCAGTCTCACACCGACTCAAGCAAACCTGCACCTGTCAGTCTTGAGTCAACCCAAAAGTATTACTCACGTGTAAACCAAGCGGTCACGGTAAAGGTTATGATCATCTCATTTATGTCATTGCAAGCTATTAAAAAAGTCATCTCATCATCTATTATAATCAGTTTTCTTCAGGAGTTACAACACCACCTCATCATCAACACCACCACCACCATCGCCAAGTTAATCAGACCACAGACTGGAGCGTGTGACGGAGCTTACCTTTGCCATCTGTGCCTGGACTCCGCTGGCTTTGAGCGAGGCCACAGCCTTCTGAGCTGCTGCAGGGCTGTCGAAGTCCACAAAACCATACCCTGTACACACAACAGAAATAACACAGATGATCAGGAAGTTGGAGGATAGTAAGGAGGAAAGAAAAAAGAAATGATAAAAATAATCAGGATCGGGTAAAGTTCTGAACGGTGCTGAGGAAGCTCACTGCTGATCTCTATCATAGACCTGAGGATGTGTTCCGTTTTCAGTGCATTAATGCAATAAATATTTTGAAATATAGCCAGGTTACGTATTTAATCAAAGCTGCTAGTTTCCCCTTTAAATGCATTTTAGCACAGAACATAAAGAAAACTGGTGATATAACAATAACTATACCATATTTATGATCCAAGTTTTTCTAATGATTTTTAGTGTATTTCAGTGCAACACGGCAGTGCAACAAACTACTAAAAGCTGCTCACTGTAGAGTCTCTGTAGATTAGTTATGTGAAAAAGAAAGCCTCGACAAGGCTTTGTGCAGTTCTGTGAAAAACCAAGTTCTTCAGTAGCTTGTAGAACTACCTTCAGCAGCAACAATTTGGAGCAATCAGTTTCTATATGAACATCAGTCTCTCACATCTCTGTGGAGGAATTTTGGCCCGGTGTTCTTTACAGTGTCTTTTATTTCACTGTGGTTTGTAGACATTCCTTTATCCAGAACTGTTTTAAAGGTCCTGCCACAGTATTTCAACCAGGCTGAGGTCTGGACTTTGACCGCGCCATTGCATCTTTTCGTTTTCAGTCATTCTGTTGTACATTTGCCGCTGTCCTGTTATATGACCCAGTGTCGCTAAGGTTTAGCTGATCCACCTCAAAGGCAGTACAGGAAAGAAGCCCAAGGCATCTCACAATACCTTATTGCAGTACTTCACTCACAATCCAATATTACTGTGATTTTTAACATTTTATGATATGCTGAGTATTATAATATCATACATTGTGATTTATGACTTTTTTCCAACTGCAAATCATGCCCTCAACGTTAAACTTTGTCAGTATCTGTTTTATCCAATAAGATAAAGATCTCATTTTAGATTGTCAAGCAAACCGGCACTGTTAATAAAGCATGCCTTAAATGTTGCCATAAGACAGTCAGTCTGCTATCGGTCTGATATCAGTCTGTAATTGAATGGGGTCAAGTTGGCAATAAAATGCAGCGAGTTTCTGATAATATATCAATTATCTGTGATAAATAGTTGAGAAGCGCATCTCTGTTGCTGTCTAATTAGACAAATTCATATTTAACAGAAATTCATTTTGGTCTCCCAGTATCAATACTATATTGCCATGCAAAATATCTTCACTAATTAATTTTCCCCCTGCCCCTAAAAGTCAATATTGAAACTCATAGAAAATAAATCAAAAGCAATCTACAACAAGAGTTGTTACTGACTATGAAGTAGATATAGATCACAGGTTATAAATGAAAAAGCTACCGAAAAGCTACTGTCCAGCAAATAACTGACATTTGTTGTGTTACATAAATCTGTCGCATCTGATTTTGTTTGGTAAGCTAAAATATGTCAAGTAACGTTGGGTGTATAGCTACTACATTTTTAGTTGTACCTCCTTCTAGAAGCAAGCACTTTATTTTCAGTGTCATTGAGAGAGGATCTTGTAACTTACTGTAGTTTGGGAGAAATTGTGAAGTTTAATAATTTATTTTATTATGAAAGTAAAATTCTGCATTGAAGAAAAGTGGACTGTATGTTTATGCTTTTAGTTATAGTTCTCAGAAAGGAAATTGGAATTTGCAAAGAAACGGTACTGACAGGTCAAATTTAGCAGAAAATAAAGTAAAATAAATACAGAATAAGAAAGAAAGAATAGAATAAGAAATAAGAAAGGGTTAAGTAACCCTATAATTCAGAAATCAGAATCATCCTATTAAAAAAAAAAACTGGTATTTCTAATTACTTTGTAATTGTGTTGCATCTGACTTCTCAGACCAGTGAACAAAACAGTATAGAGATACATACATATATTCTTAAGCAATGGTCAGTATTGAATGTCTCTGCAGCATGTATAAAAGACAAAAACTCTCATGCAATTACTGCAGCATTTGCAACAGTTGAAGTTAGCCTTGCTCAAGTCAAATTAATAAGTACAACAAAAGTAAAATGTACAATGTTATCCATTTGATTTGAGGCTCCAAGGCTCCAGATTGACTAATGCACTATGGACTAAAGGTCTGAGCACACAAATGAAGCTCTAATTTTCTTTCACTGGGTATGGAGCAGAGTTAAGAGAGATGTCAAAAAAATGGAAAAGGAAAGAAAGACTTCTGTCTGCAGTGTGTCAGACAGCTTGGATGCAATTGTGTGAGGCATATGTGAACAAAACTGAGAAATGCTTGCGTGAGTCACTTTGACTGTATATCTGTATGAAACATGCATGAAGCCCCAGAGGGGAAAAAAAAAAAAGCACAAAATCCTTGAAATTCCAGCTGTGGTGTAGAGTGTGCTGCATGTTAACACAGTTAAATGATCCACATTTCAAAAGCCTCACTTACCACAATCCTAAATGTAAACATGATAAGAACGCTGGAAACACGCATATGCCTCATTCCTAACATCTGTTGTTGTCTGTCTTTTCCAGGGTTTGGAAGTGCGCGCCATTTTGCTGATAAGCAGATGATGTTTTATTGTTCAAAGGCAGCAAGCTGCTTTCACAGCAAGCTCTCCACTCCACACACAAATATTTATACTGTTGCTAATGGGAAACTCATAATTTAGCCTAAATAGGGTTACACAAACACGCATTCAAGTTCTTCCTGTGGAACACACACGTGATGTGCATACATCAGCCTCTGTGACAAACACAGATGCAGACAAGCATGGATACACAGAGAAAATATATGCAAGCATGCACATATCCACACCACATACACCAGTACTGACTGTTTTTTTTTTTTTTTAATCTATATTTACCTAATTAGTGCCACTCTCAAATAGTTCCACTAACTGAGATTGCACACACAGTATTTGTCAGTTGTGCATTAGGATGCTTTCATTTTATTCCAGGGAATTTTGAAAAGTTCCATATCAGTTCTCGCACCAACTAACGGGTGCTGCTTAACTTTGGAGTGTCCATTTAATTAGTGGGAAGGCGAAAGCCAAAACAGAGTTCAAACTGGTTAATCCAGTCACCACTAATCCAAATCTAAGACCCTTTGTTTGACAGCACATCTTCAGTGTCATCAGCATAGCACAGCTGTGTTGACATAACTGGAGCTTCAAAGGGCAGAAATGACGACTACTTAAAAATAAATGTCAAAATTTCTAAATAAGAGCTATGTGTAAAATTATTTCTACTAGGTGAGAATTATTTCACTCATTAGTTTTCTGATTAACTTCGATCTAAACACCAGTGAGTTATTATACAACATCTTCACTTTCAGCCTTCACTGTGACTTTCAGCCTTCAGCTTCATGACTATGATGCTTTTGTGTTGACAAAATGTGTCCAGACAGACAGACAAACACCTGCCTGAATACTCACACATATAGAAGGCTGATAAAATCATGGAAACGTGACCCCTTCAAATTGAATTCATTTAGAGTAGCGCAGTTATTAAGATTTTTCTTAATTTCCATCTGTGTAATAATTAAACATGAAAATCATTAGATTTGTCTATGATGACAGCAGCAGGTAGCTCCACAGTATACCAGATCTATATAAAAACCCACTATTAGTAAAGTGTGGGCTTAATAGCCTTATTTGGATCCATCTGCGGTAATATAAAAAAATGTTCTTACTACTTATTTGTGTAGCATAATTTACAGGATTATTGCAGCAAAGCCTGTGAAAAAATGAGAAAAAAGAAAATAGAGACAAAAAATAAATAAGCTGTCATACATAAGAAAAAAAAGTGTTTTTCAGTGCCAATTAAGAGGGTGCTAATGCTTACATCTAATTCCTGTGTTTCGCATTAATATGATGATTTAAATTTGATTTGTTAACCTATATGTTATGTATTATTTATACCTATGTATTATGAACTAAAATATTAAGTAACAGTAAATTAATTATAGTAGTAACATTAAGTCAGTTTAAAAAAAAAAAAGCAGCTATTTACATTTACAGCATTCAAATACCAGACTAATCTGTAATGTAACCAAGAGCCACTCCTTGAAGCTGTTCTGTTTACAGTGATTTACTGATCAACCGAGAGGCTCATATCCAACACGTTCTTAAGACTACAGTAGCACAAAAGTGTCTGTCTCAGGAGCCTTGTACACGCTCCGTAAATAAAATATTGAGTTGTAGTTGTTGGCATGTAATCTTGCTCTGCCTTGCACATTTAAGTTGGTCCTTACATCTAAAGACATCAGGGAATCGGTGTGGATTTTATTCTCCTAGCACAGGTGTGTGTTGGCTCAGCCACAAAAATGCACAACGCCCTTCACCAGGCACCATTCACTCTCCTATAAGCAAGAATGATGGAGACAGTTTTTTTCTCAAAGTGCTCATCTCACTGACTAGTTCGGTTTGACAAAACATCAGCCTTGAAGAGAATGTGCCATTTTGTTTTGAATCTATTCATCACTCAAGGAGGGTTCTCCGTTTTCTGAACATCTATTTGGCCTTCTCTCCAGCGAGGTCTGGGGTCAAGTATCAGTGACAGAGTGCACCCTAGAAGCTGGTAGGGATTCATTGTCCTGTTCAAGGACACTTCAGAAGAGTGGACGCTTGTTGAATTGACGAGCATATGCCTGCCTTTCAAGATGATAGACAGTTCTGCTGGTGAATACACCAAATTACTGTCCACTTTGTAATTTGTAAATCATACAATATAGTCATGGTAAAAAGAAAGTATCCCCCCCCAAAAAAGAACATCTCAAGTCTAAGGTTTTACATATCAGGGGAAAAAAAAGATCTTGTCTTTAGCAGGTTTTATAACTAGGTAAATACAACCTCAGATGAAAACAAAGCAATTACAACACAACATATTAACTGTGTCATTACCTAAGTAATAACCTAAGTAAAGGTGTAAGGACCAGGTTATTTTTACTATGTCCTGAGATGCCAAATCTTAACTGACAGAGGGTGTGCTTTCTTTTTAACATGATTCCAATGAAAAACAAAATGTAGGTGAAAAACTGTGTGAATGTGATTGAACACATGTTATAAGTCTATATAACAAAAGAATGAAAATCTAAAACATTTAATCATTCATGTTTGGGCACTTGACCCTTTCCTCTGTGGTCACTCCAGCCTAACAAATATTCCGCTTGTGATAAAAAACAAAACAAAAACATTAATGAAGTGCACACATAAACATGCACAAATGGATTCATAGACACAGATGGAAGGGCAGATAAATATGAGCATTAACACAAAACACACACTCACACACATACGCCGCTAGATTCAATCCAATCTCCTGAGCTCCTGGAGTTCCTGGCCTTGGGCCATTAGAATACGCTAACCAAGTACACAAGGAACACAAGGAAAGAGACAAAGCTACGGAGGAATTTGAGGGTTGCAGCGAGACGGGAAGAGAGGGCGAGCGAGAGGCACAGGCAGAGTGAAATTTAAGGGAGGGGGGTTCTACTGGAGACATGGAGACAGTGAGAGGGAGGGTGCTTGCTTTAGGAAATGGAAGTCCTTTACAATCTAGTGGTTTCCTCTCCCTTCCTTTATCCTGTGCAGCATACACTCTCCCTCCCTCAGAGCTCCTGCTAACAAGAAAACTGTCAGTGTATTTAACACAGAGCTCCCAACAAAGCATAGGACTTTACAAACATAATACTTAGATTATTTCAGACAATAAAGTAAAACTTTTGTTTTCTTTGTTTACTTAATTAAACACTAATTCTAAAAACGGTGCACCTCATTTCATGGCATGAAATAATATATTTACATTGCCCTGAAGAGGAAACATCGATTTCTCAGGGATGAAGACCAAGAAAAACATCACAGAAACTGAGATCACATGGTTCAGCAAAAGTATGCAAACCAATCGAACTGTGCGTCTCCTCGGACTGCAGGGGAAGATGGCTTTATTTATGTACCTGTCTCTTTGACTACATTTTTCATGCTTTCTGGCTCTCTCTTTTCCCTCTCTGCATAGTCTTCCTGAAAAGAAAAGGCTGTCTGCTAAATCATCAGTTTCAAAGGGTCTCCTTCCTTTTCTGTCAGCCCCAGGTTATTTTTACTCCCTCCCTCCACCTCTCTGTGCCTCCACCCATCCCATCCCTCCCTTTCCAAGAGAACTCTCTGTGCCAATTTGTACTCTCTTAGTCACGCTAAGCACTTATCTTGTCCCTACTGAATGCCTTTGCAATCAAACCAACACTTATCCGGTTGTAAGGCACTCTAATGGCCGACTGATAATGAAACTCCTTCATTGTGAGTTAACAACTGGCTAAAAGATGTATGAAGTCTACATCACAAGCAGCGAAATTGCTGATGAGAGCCACAGCCTGTAAAAATCGCCTATGCTGCTACAGCTGCAGCTATTGCATTATGGGTAGACTGTGTTTAAATAATGCGCATCATTTCATAGCTGGGTGTACAGGGACTGCATTCTGAAAAAAGTTTCTCTCATGTTTAGTTTTCATCGAAGTCATGTCAGGAATATAACCGGGACAGGGCGGCAAGTTTTCAAATTTAATTTTTATTTATTTATTTTTTTACAAGGAACAATGAAACCTGCTTCGTGTATGCTCTTACCGCCCATGCTGACTATTACAGGCGACTAGCTGTGTTCACTTTTCTCTGGATTGATTAGTCAACAGTACCAAACAAAATGTGAGTGAATGCCATTAAAACAAGCTGTCAATTTGTCTCTTTGGTCTGAAGCTATTAACTGATGTTTCAAAATAACTGACAGCTTGCTGACTGTTCAGTCACAGTCTGACTTTTATTCATATTAGAATAAAATTTTATTCACTAAACTTTTTATCTGACTTGAAATTGAACCCAGAAGAGAAATGAAAATCTGTGCAGCTACAAATTCTGGACTCTAAATATAAAACCCACACAGAAATATGGTATAACCTCAGCCACTTCATTAGGTACACCTTGTTAGTACTGGGAAGGCCTTTATGACTGCCTCAATTTTTCATTGGGATAGATTCAACAATGTGCTGGAAATATTCTACAGAGATGTGATAGCACCACACAGTTACTGCACATTGGTTGGCTGCACATCCATGATACAAATCTCCCACTCCATCAAATCCCAAAGCTGCTCTATTGGATTGAGATCTGGTGACTGTGGAGGCCATTTGAGCACAATGAACTCATTGCCATCTTTAAGAAACCAGTTTGAGATGATTTGAGCTTTGTGGCATATCACATTACCCAACATCCACCAGAAGATGGGTATATTGTGGTCATAAAGGGATGGGCATGGTCAGCAACAATACTCAGGTAGACTGTGGCACTGAAATGACAGTCATTTGGTACCAAGGTGCCAAACGTGTACACCAACAACAACTAATCTGAACCGTTGGTACAAGGCAGAATGGATCCATGCTTTCATGTTGTTTATGCCAAATTCTGACCGCTCCAACTAAATGTCAAAGCAGAAATCGAGAGTATTCAGACCAGGCAACATCTTTCCAATCTTCTGTTTGTTTAAAATGTAGCCTGAGCTTCTGTTCTTTCCTGACAGGAGTGGCGCATGGTGTGGTCTTGCACATCTGCTTTAACATTCAATATTTTGTAACAAGTGTTTTTTTTAGGTTATGGCTGCCTGTCTATTAGCTCCATATCTGGCTATTTTCTCTCTTTTAGACCGCTCGCTAGAAACCTTAAAGACAACTGAATGGGAAATTCCAAGTAGTTTAGGAGTTTCTGGAATACTCAGAAAAACCTGTCTGAACAACAAGTTACAAAGTCACTTAAATCACCTTCCCCCTTTTCTTTGTAAATCAGCTTTGGGTCCAATTTCAGCAGATTGTTTTGACCATGTCTACATGCATAAATGCATAGAGTTGCTGCCATGTCATTGACCGATTAGATATGAGTTAATTAGCACGTGCACAGGTATATCTAATGAAGTGGCCAGTGAGTCAAAATTGACACCATGTGGCATTAATCTTAGTCTTTTATTTTATCTACCGCAAAGAAAAGCAAATACATAATTGTTCATTTAGTCCTTTTTCATTTTCCTATGTGGTTGTTTAAAACCCAAGTCACAAACATGTTGTATTAGCTTAAACAGCTTTCCCACAATATTTTTAAAATAGGTGTAAATCTATATTGTGGAATACTTTCTACCATGGATTAATACATAACCGATGTATTTAGAGCAGCAGATGTACACAGGTGGGAAACAGAATATCAGTGTCCAATAGAGAGAGATTTCACCCAATATTGTGGCTCACTGATGTGCTCCTAACAGCATTTTCATACAAAGGTACAGCACTGGTGAAGAATAATAAGCTTTAGACTCTCAAATAAACTCGTGTTTTCCTGGGATTGGTGAGCAATGAAACCATATCATCACCCATATCCTGCAAATATAATTGAAAGCAGAAATTAAGTTTAGTTTCCCATTTAATTTGTAAGCACTCGTGCAATACTATCAAAAATGATAATATTTCCATACTATAAAGAAGCATGAACATGAAGACATAATTGGCAGACATCACAATTATGAACTGGAGGCCATGTTGAAACAGCTTTTGAAAAACTCATTTCACAAAACACCAACGACAAAAATTAATGAGCTGAGAAAGAATAACTGATAACTATCACTGGACTTATAGAATTCTTTTCCTTTCCTTTGGCTGTGCTGTAAAGAAGTCAGGAAAGGCATTTTAGTATGTGCTCAAGAATCCCAAGCCATATTTGATTATGTGATGGTGAAGCAGGCAGCAGCATGATGAAGTTTAAGATTTACATAACTAGCCAATTAGAAAGATTCAAGATAATAAGCGAAGTAAAAGACTTTCCAGAGGAGCCTTACTGAGATTTGGTTTTCCCGTTATTATGTATATAAGACAAGCAGGAGTGGAATCATTTCCTCCAAAAATATTTTATCTGAAGTAATCAGCACAGATGAAGACTTAAAATTCACATTAACATTCCTCCTATCAGAACCAATCAGACTGGGTTTTCCTTCACTCACACTGTCCAACCTGAAACGGTGATTACAGGGCATTTGTGCCGTTGTCTTAAACCGTGTCGGCATACCTTTGAGTATAGCTCTGACAGATGAGCAGCAATCATTCTGAACACATGCTCTTGTGTGCCTCTTCGAAAGCAGACGACTACAATCATATTGATTAGTACTTTGTTCAGACCACTCTAACAATCAAGCAGACCCTCATCAGAGGACACTTGAGTAAGCCCCGTTTACCGCAGAGACGATTTGAAACATATTGTGTCTATTGTCTGGTGTTCTCCATCTTGATTTTGCATACGACAACAACACCAACAGCTTGCTTTCAAAATGTGCTCAACTCCGAGTATCATTAGAGAGCAATCCTGAAATCATCATCACAGAGAAAAAAGCAAAATAAAGATTCTCCAGAAGTGCATCATTACGATAGATTAAAGGATAACATGGCCTTTATAGTCAGCGGTGTATTATTCTCCAACACATGGACTTACTTCTGATGTCACACTGTTGGTGTGACATCTATTAAAAAAAAGACTTAAATATCAAATGAAGATCTGAGGTTGTGAAGTATAGAGAGTTTCTGCAAGGATGCAGTATCTGCATTCTTGCAGAAACAACTAATGAAATGAAACTCACTCACCTTTGCACTGATTGGTGTTTTTGTCCAAGATGGCCTTTGTAGAGACAATTTTCCCATATCTGCAAAACAAAAACAACAACAACAACAATGTAATATTCTGATTCGCTGCTGGGCCATTTTTAACATCTGGAGCAATATTAGTTATATGAGTCTTGGGTAAATATTTAGCTGTGCTGCAGGCAGAGATGCAGGGTTATAATTCTGGTCTATTGCTGAGTCACAAGTTTGGTCCAGTCAAAGGAAACAACACAGTGATGGACTACCACAAAATATATACACGAAATGGTCACCACAGGAGGACTTGCCTCAGAATTATTAACAAGATAGACACACAACCTCCATCCAGCAGATGTCAGGAACAGAAAGTCTGTCCCTCCATCTGCTCCCTCTACCAACTTTTAATGTCTCCTGTCTGATTCGCCACCTTACTTTCTCTTATGTTTGACACCTCTGCCTCTCTCTTTGTCTCCTTCCTTATTTTCCGCTACATCCCACTTCCATTCTCGAGCTTTCTGTTCTTGGGTTCTCAGAAAGAAGTTAATAATGTTTCTTATCAGCCCAGTCTTTTAGTGCTCAAGGAAAGAGAGGAGAAAGAAACAGACAAAACCCAGAAAGAGGCTGAGAAGGTATGAAGAGAGAGGATAACAGAGACAGAAAGGAAAGTAGAATCAGAAAAAAGACGAAGACGGAAAGCTTGGATTGTTGAGATCAGCCTGGATCACTGCCTGGCTTTGTGGATGAGACTTTTAATTAATGTTTTCACACTGCTGCACAATGACTGACTGACTGGCTGAGTGACTATCAAACAGATTGACACTCTGCCCGACAAGCTCGCTGACTGGCTAGCAGACTGGCTGATAGCCCCAGGTAAGGGATGGAAGTATATTCCCTCTTCCATTTGAGAGAGAGAAAAAAAAAGGGAAACAATGAAGGTGGAGGCAAAAACAACTCAATGAGAAAACAATGCAGGAGCTTCCTAGCAAAGGAGGTGAGGAAAGCAGGGGAAGGGTTGGAGAGACTAAGGAATGTGAAATAGACAGGGAGAGGGAGCGCAGTCAGTCAAAAGATTAAAAGATACTAAAGATGAGCAGGAAGTGAGGTAGTCCCGGGGAGGTGGAGAGATAGTAAGAGGTGTTTAATAAAGAAGAGATCATTTAGTTGTCAGCATCAGGAGAGTCTCTGTCAGCCAACAGCTTCTGTCATTAAGAAGAGAAGAAGAGTCTAGCTTGCCTGACAGCCTCATATCAAACTCTATTGGGACGGGAAAAAAGGCTTTAAAAGGACTGCTATCGCACCTAACATGACAGATGAGCAGCATATGATCTCGCAATTGGCAGAGAGAAAAATCACTGTTTTTGTCAAAAATCAAACATTTGAACAACACTCAATTTTCACACATTTTCATTCCTGCAATTTAAATCGATATCTGAAAGGTATTTACAAACCCACTAATTGTGACAGGCTGAAATCAAATCTGTTTGGCTAATACTAATTTAAAAAGTCATAGCTGGTGGTAAATAAGGTCTTTGGGCTGCGGCTGGTGGAGCGAGCCAATGGCTGAAGACGTGGAAAACACTCTGAATAAACAAAACAAGGCTAATCGCCCACACATATACACAACAGCAAACACACTCACAGATGCATACACAAGGCAACATCGTAGATCAAAAAGAAGAAAAGAAAAAACCTACACCAAAGCAGTAATCACACACACATTACACACACCATCTGGCAATAGCAATACCAACTCTCTGTGACTTCAACATCAGCATGACTCAAGAATGAAGTGTATGCATGCGTGTAAACACCTACAATACATGAGTGCATGTGACTGAACACTTAAGCATGGAAATACTTGTGTAGGTGTAATTATGTGTGTGGAAGTATGTTTGTGGAAGATCTCATACATCATCTGTGTGTTTTGCCAACTTGTTTTCCCGGCAGAAAAGTGAAACATATCCAGACTCTGGACAGCGAGGGTTT
>VVHJ01029108.1:29203-39658 GCA_015107715.1 Tylochromis polylepis
GGGGGGTACCTGGGTAGTCACACTATGAATCTTGAAAAAAAAAAAAAATGGTCACACTGGTCTAATTTCACAAAGAGGAAAACAAAAAACATGTTTCCATGTTTGGGTACGTTATTGTCAGACTGTGTGTCCACCTGTTCCCTCTGTAGTTACACAGGTTATCAAGAGGAGAGGAGAGAGGATGAGGCCATGGCCTTGGGGAAATGTCCTGTTACAACAACAACGCACCATCCAAATCGGTGATTCACTGGTAACATTTCATTGTACCCAGACAGCTACAACAATCTGTTATTGTGCAGAAGAAATGGAATAAAGTATTGATAACAGATCACATGGTTAAGTGAGGAAATTTTAGATCATGGAATAAGAGGAGAGGAAAGTGCAGAATGTCCTCTTCAAGTCCCAACTGGAACATTTTGGTTGATTCCAGCAGAAACCTGGAGTGAGTTCAAATAACTTCGGCCTACACTTCACTCAATGGCGATGACACATAAGAGACCCATAAAAACTACTGAAATACTTAAAACATACCAATAAAAGACTATAAGGAGCCAAATGGGAAAGGTCAGTACTTCCTTATCAATTACTTTCCATTGTGCCTAAAAAATAGTGAAATTGTTCTGAAAAATATCTGGGGATGTAATTTTACTTCTACTTTAAAGTAATTCTCCAGGAAGCAAAAAATTGGTATAACCTCTGGCTACACATGTAACTTTCATTAGAAGAAATTAGATTCTTTTCTCTATTTCCTGAGCACTGAAAGGGTGACACCTATTATTTTCATTGTCAATTATTCTGTTCTTTCGTTACCAATTCATTTTGAAATACAAATAGTAAATTTGTATTGACTAGTTATAGGCTAGAAGTTTGAGTTAAATCCCTGAAACGTTATGGTGAGCCAAAAGAAAATAGATGTTCATCCTCAGATGAGCACCACCACAAGGCTTATTACACCAAGTCCTTATTTAACAAAAATACAGAGGCAAAATACAGAAGCAGTGTGTGGAAAAACTACACACACACACACCATGATTCAGTAGCTTGCAGAACCACCTTTAGTAGCAGCACTTTGTAAGGAAAAAAAAAACATTTTCTGTATGTCTGTTTCAGTCTCTTACATGGTTATGAAAGTACTTTATTCCCCTTTTTTACGCCGTTGCTTCAGTTCATTGAGGTCTGTGCGCATTTGTTTATGCACAGCTCTCTGAAAGTCCCACCAGAGAATTTCAGTCGGGATGAGGTCTGGACTGACTGGGCTATTGCAACATCTTGTTTCTTTTCTTTGTTAACCATTCTGTTGTAGATTTGCTACTGTGCATAGGATCATTGTCCTGTTGCATGAATTAATTTGGGCCAAGCTTTTGCCGTCAGAAAGACGGCTTCAGATTTCACCCTAGAATACTTTGGTATACAGAGGACTTTATGGTTGACTCAGTGATTGCAAGATGCCCAGGTCCTGTGGCTGCAGAACAAGTCCAAATCATCACCCCTTCACCACAGTGTTTGACAGCTGGTATGAGGTTTTTGTGCTGATATGCCACAGATCTCTATATTGGTCTTGCTTGTCCAAAGGACAGAAGTCTTGTTCCAGAAATCTTGTGGATTCTTCAGATGCAACTAAGCAGTTGTGTTCTTTTTAGGAAGAAGAGACTCTTTCTTGGAAACCCTTTCACACTAGTTCAGCCTTTTTCCTAATTGTATTGTCACAAATCTTAGCATTTAACACACTGAGGCCTGTGGAGTCTGAGATGTAGCTCTGAGTTGGGGGGTTTTTTGGGCAGGGGAGTTGCCACTTCTCTGACCATTGCACTGCCTGACCTCGTGGTGAATTTAATGGGAAATCCACTCGTGGGAACTGGCAATTGTTCTGAATGTTTTCCACTTGTGAATAATCTCTCACTGCAGAATGATGGACTTCAAAATCTTTGAAAATGGTCTTATAACCTTTCCCAGATTGATGGGCAACAATAATTGCTTCTCTCAAATCATTCCTGATGCGTTTCCTCTTTAACACTGTGTTAACACACCCCTGAAAACCCCAGACCAGCAAACTGACAAAACTTCTACTTTTATAGATGTCCTCAAACTTAGTGATGTGCATTTTTTTTTAGCAGCACCTGGCTGCTACTTATCCTCTTAATTTGTATTTTCTTTTCACCATGACTGTACAGAGAGAATAATTTATAATATTGTAGTATACTAACAATTGATGTTGAGTCTTCAGCTACTCTCCAGTCGTCCAGAGGTACCTCTGTATCCACATCATGTTTTTGTATCATGGGGTATACATAAAGTCAACAGACGTTGCTGGCTAACCTAAAATCTGTTTTCTTTGGCTTCACAGAAATGCTACAAAGCTGAAGAACACTGTGCTAAGCCAGAGAAGAATGTCTTTCTATAGCATCAGTCTGGGTTAGTTTGCTGGGGGAGAGCTGACATACCGACTTTTAGAATGACAGTCTTTCAAGGATGAGCCATGCGTCCTCCTCAACACATGGAAACTCCTCAGAATCCTTGCCAAGACCACTGAAATTGACAGCATTTTCTAGACTGCCAAGATTTAAGGAGGGATGTCGATACGAAACTCAGTGCACCCCGTTTTGGCAGGCTTGACAAAATCTGTGCACAACCCTGTCTGTGTGTGTCTGTGTGTGAGTGAAGTGTTAATGACAGTCCTCAGAGGGCCCGCACAGCATCAGATCTGTGTTTTCATTCCCTTGTGGAACACAGTCAGCCTATGGATGCTCACCGTTTGATGTCTTCTGAACCACAGTTCCCACCCACACTAACGTCCGCATGCACACACACGGGCATCATTTCTGCATCTCTCCAAGATATCTAAGAGTGTTTATATACATTATGTATATGTATGTGTCCTGTGTGTTTGCAAATTGTGCGAGTTCTGTCAGAACTTGTGCGTGTGTCTGCATGTGTGTGAGTGCGCATGCATTAGTGTACGTGCAGGTTGGTCTCTGTGTGTGGTAGCTCCTAATTGGGGATCCGATACAGCTGTCTTGTCTCTCGCATTTCCCTCATTTTCCTCCCTCTCTGCCAGTTAGACTCACACAGACAAACACAGAGGGAGGACCGAGAGTGCAATGCTTCAGAAGTCTTCAAATCCATTCCCCATATGTAGTTTAACATCTTTAGGCACTATGAAGAAATAAAGTCTTGGACTGTTTCCATGATGAAAAGCCAATGTTCTGTGAGTTTAGACGATGGCTTAATGTCACTGAAACATTAAGTTTGTCTGCCAAAAGAGCTTTCCATGAAGTTTAAATCATAAGCTCCCAGGCTCTCCAGTTAGGTGGCACATTCAGGAGTTGGCATTATAGCAGAAAAGTAATTTGTGTCCATGACAGAGTAAACAGCCACTAGTATAAACAACAAAAAAGAGCTGTCTGTTATCAACTTTTTTTGTTTGCTTTTATTAGATAATGTTGTGTGCTGATCCATGTCAGACCAAACTCTAATCTGAGTTTAAAACAGTTTAATCTCCACTTCATCCCTAACCATAGCGCTTCAGATCAGATAGTTCAATATTTCATTTAGGATCTTACAAGCAGAGGGCTATTTTTAATATTTAAATAATTTCTATAGACTTCAAGGCCTTGAGAGCATGAGAGCCAACATTATTTGTCCAAAAAGAAGAAAAAGTCATCCAACAGACTTCGTTTGTCTTGAGTAAAACACTAAGAGCTGTTTTGTCGTGCCATTAAGTGGTTAAGAAAAAAAGCCAGACTGCACAATACGAGTACCCTGGAAAAAGAATATAGACATTTTTAATAACAATATTTTGCTGCATTGACAACCCAAAATGGAGGCTTGGCAAAAGAGCAGATCTTACTGGACCAATTCTGGTACATGACATATGTAATACAGCTGGTTATTAGTTATGCATTTTTACAGTTGCTTTGGTTTAATTCTTGAAATAAAAAAATATGAAAGCCTTCAAAATATAAGGAGCCTTTTCAATTCTTTGCAAGCATTTGCAAATGTTTTAGGTAGAGCCTGATTAATTTATCGGTACACCAGTGGCTGACATTCGCCTATGTACAAAAAGAAGCACTTCCTCTTTAAGCTGCTAACGCTAAGGGATGCCAGAGTGGATCATTTGCCTCCATCTCCCCGTGTCCCAAGCATCCTCCTCTGTCATACAAACCCCCTGCATATCATTTTTCACTAAATCCATGAACTTTCTGTGGTCTCCCTTTAACTCCAGCATTGCCGCTTCACAAACCCCTTTTGCCCAATAAATCCACTATCACTTCTCTATCCTGCATGTGTCCCATGTTCATCTCAGGTTTGCCAAATTTATCTCTAAAGCTTTCAACCCAAGTTGTCCCTCTGACATACTCACTTCTATGTCGATACCTTGTAATCCCGGTCACTCCCAGTGAAAATCTTAGCATCTTCAGCTCTGCCATCTCTAGTACTGTCTCCTGCTTTTTCATTTTCTGTTGTTTTTTTTTTAACATTTACGGCTGATCAATTTTTAAAATCAGATAAATGGCAAACATTTGTCAACTCCAACTTCCCTGTTGGCAACACATGTTTCGAACTCCACAAACACAACCAGCTGCTTCAAGCAGGGTCAGGCAGGGTGTAGACTAGTAAATAAATAATTAGGCATAATTTTACATGTGTTTTGTGCATCTGAAAAGGAAAAAAGACAAGAAAAAAGGGCCAATACATCAGAATAGTAAATTTTTAAATAGATAAATTCAATTCCACATTTAACAGGGAGACAATAAAAAGAAGGAAATATGGGGGAAATCTGATCTCTTTCCAGATGCTGGTAGTACTCTCACTTCAGAGTTTGGATTAATTGCCATTTTTCAGGGAATCTTTAGAACAATGTGATACAGATATCAAGTATAGGTCTTAAAAATCCTATATTTCTCAGGCTCTAGTTTAAACACATTTGTTTTGTTTTTTTTAAACGACTAGGTACAGCTGTTTACAGTTTGAACAATATGGTTCCCATAACAGATTTCTCTAGTGGCTGAACGTTTTTACTCCATGAGTTTTACTCTAATCTATGAGTAATATCATGGAAACCAACATTTAAAATGGAAACTCTGAAATGTGTGGACAGAAAGATATTTGTAAGGTTTACGTTTCATATCCACCAACCACAATGGGAAGCTCTTTTTTTTAAGATCATCATGAGCCACACTGCAGGTTTTAACCACAGATTAAGTTATAGATCGATATGCAGACAGACAGCTGGGAATCAAGCGTGAGAGAGAGAGAGACAGAAAGACAACAGGAAGTGAAAAGCAAGTGAGTGAGAGAGAGAAATTGCCCTTGTGCTCCACTTTAGATTCCGCTCACGTTCTGCTCTGTCCCCAGACGTTAAAAGTGTGTCCATAGTTTTGGCGACCGGGGGAGTGATTGGAAATGTCAGCTGACAACAGCACTTTTCACTGACACTCTGAGAACTGGCATGGAGACAGAGAGAGAGAGAGAGAGAGAGGGAGAGGGAGAGGGGAAACAGGGGTGAGGGAGTGAGGGAAGAGGAGGACAGAGAGGAAAGGATGGAAGGAGGAAATGAAGAGGATGACAGAATGGTAAGGGTGTGTGTGGTGCTGATGGGAGGTTTGGAACAAACAAACAAAAAAAAAGCCATGGTTGGCAACCATTATGGATGACACTGAATTGAAAGAGTGTGCATTTCTGTATGTGTGCATCAGTGGTAAGTACTGTCCTCCTGTTATTCACTGCAACTGTGCATGAAAGGAAGGCCTGTTTCTGTGCGCATGCGTGCATATCATGTAAGTGACTGAGAAGGAAACTGCCACTCAATCTATTTCCGAAAGCTGGAGCAAGTTAGAAACCCAACACTATGATGCTGCCCAACAGCACACGCACCCCTCCCTCCTCCATGACCTTTCCTAAATGTTACTGGCCACTTGGCACACTGACTGGGCCTCTAATGAAACTTTTATTGGCCCCCATTTTTCACCCTGTTTCTCCAGAACGCCTCCAGGGCTGAGTTGAAATACAACAGGCTTGAACTGCAGCTGACACACAGAAAGAAAAGATACAGTGTGTGCATATGTGAACGCGTCTTCGCATTTTATTTTTTATCTGTCTTTTCCCACAAAACTTTTCACAAAATCTATACAATCAAATCGATTTTGAGAATATTTAAAGCCCATAGCTATAATTATTAACATACAGCTCCCTAATTACATTTGATATTATCAGCCAACATAAGCTAAAAGACAAACAAGAAAAGCAGGTTTAAATTGTTTGCATTACAATATTTAAATGGTAGCGGTACTTATCACAAATCACACACTCATTCATATAAGCGCTTTTTTCCCCCTATACCTTAAGCACCTAGTCTAACATTCATGCACACACCCTCACTCTGACGGATCCATCAGAGGCAACTCGGGGTTCAGTACCTCGCCCAAGGATACCTGGAGCCAGGGAGCAAACCACCGACTTTCCAATTTGTAGACAATCCACTCTACCACCTGAGCCACATTTGGGATATGTAGGGATTAAATGTGCAGGACCAACTTTTAACACAAAGAAAGAATAGAAATGGAGAAAGAAAGATATGGAAGTTAACAGAGTATGGCCCTATTACCTGTCAAGTCTTTCTGCTCTTGCAGCTGAAGTTACTGCACTCGGTAATTAATCAGGAAAAAGTACACTACAGTATTATCATGGCCGCTGTTGTGTAGTATTATTAATCCAATTACAGATAAATTGATATTCATCTTTTTTCATTTCTATAATATAATATAATCATTTGCTTTTAACAAATGTGACAGGATCTCCTTAAAAGAGGAAAAGAAACTTAGAAAAACAAAATCATGTTTAAATGTCATCGTTTTTTGTGGGTTTTTTTTCTTTCAAAACAATAATTCCATGCATATTTCTGAACCTAGTCTAAATCTGATTAGGCACTATGGTGAGAACCCTCATCTAAAATCTGATCAGAAAACAGCTGCCTAATGGGTTAAAATAAACACTGGATCAGAGTTTGCTCAGACGTAACAAAGCTTCTAAAAATGAAAATATGCCTTCATCAGTTCCAATGGCAATCTTCTAAATCACTCTAGATATAGCCATTACTAAAATATTCAGATGTTTATCAAATATAGCTGCTGTATAATACTGCTCAAGTCATCAAATTTTAGATTGAACTGGTAATTTGATGCAATTACATTTCACAAAGCTCATTTATATTACTATTAACATGGAATCTGGACTGATCCATCATATTGTCATCCATGTGAGAAGTAAGTCTTTGTGTGACTGAGGAGTTTCAAACCTCCACCGATGGACAGGAGGATTATTTATCTATCCTTGTGTGTGTAGATGGCGCAGGGCAGAAGGGAGCGGATGGGTTAGGCCCAGCTGGGTTGTGTTTTTTTCCTCTGAGGAAGCAGAGAAGAGGAACACAGGGGTCAAGAGCAAACTGTTGATACCCATTATAAGCTCCTGTCGCACTCACGCAACACTAATTACCACAAGCTGAACTAGACTGAATTGAGCGGGAATGAACTGAACTCAGCTGTACTGAGGATGTTTAATGCATCTGCAGAGCGAGGGCAGGGACAGAGTAGAAGAAAATATAACTCACGGCTGGCAGAGTTTGATGAGGTCCTGGTCGGTGGTGGCAGGCGGCAGGCCTCTGATGTACAGGTTGGTCTTACTAAGTTGTTCCACTAGCCCTCCTCCCTGACCTCCACCTCCTCCTCCTGTGGTGCCAGGGCTGGGTGGAGCCATGGGTGGAGGGGGAGGGGCATAGGACTGCTGCAAAGACAGAAAAACATGCAGAACGGCAAAAGTCACATTAGGTCTTTATTGTTATTTTTGGTGTCACATGAATCACGTATTTGATAACACCACAAAAAAGGTTACACTCAGCTCCGGATTCTGCTCCTCAGTTTACCCACACCATAAATTCCATCTACCAATCTCACATCCACATCTTTTCCTGCCCCAATTATCTCTCGATTCTAGAGGAAGTACATAAAATTAGGAAGGAGACCTGAAATTAGGCCTTGATGTTCATGGTACCCAACCACTGGAGCTTGCTCCAATAACAATGGCATGCTGTGCTGAGTCTTTGCATCAGGTTCTGCACTTAATGACAAGGCAGTAGGGACTTCCTTTCAGTGCTGACTGGAGTGTAATGCTGCATTGTCTTCTACAGTGATTTAGATAAGGAAATGTTTCAAATCATTGGTAATTTTCATGAAAAAGAGGTTTGTTTGTGTGTATGTGTACAAATCAGCAAACTTTAAAAGCAGCACAAATTGCTTTCTGGTTGTTTAACCTTAGTTAGAATGCAAGCAAATGTGGATCAGAAAAATGAAAGATATTCAAAACACATTTTTTGTAATGCAAAGAGGTGTCAGGTATTTCAAAGAAAGTCTTCAATCAAACACCGCTATCATTTGTATTAATAAATTTATGCTATGGGTGAACCGAACATGCTGCCCAGCATTTAATTCAAGCAAGGCCCTTTTATCACCTTTAACTTACTCAAATATTTCCTATTGGCCTCCACTGTCCAATTACACAGCTCAATACTGACTAAATGGCTTAATAAGATGACCATTTCTGGCAGGGAGAAGAGCAGTGCAAGGATTAATGAGTGCCTGGCACTGAAGGCACACCCACCCCTGCCTGCCCGCTGCCTTAGGCAAACTATTAGGTTAAGTTTGGAGGAAGCAAACAAGCTTGATGGCTCATATGACAGCAGCATTCAAAACACTCTGTCTGCTGCCTTGATATTTGGAGGAAAACAGATACACCACAAAAAATGTGTAGTCCTAGCGTTGGTTCCACTGTTGGAGAATGGATAGGGTTCAAGAAGCTGCTGCAGCTTGAGATGATCACAGCTCTCGTAATGATGAAAGAATGAGAGACAGGGAGAGAAAGGATAAAGACAGGTAAGGAAAGGAAGCGTGTACATTCTTAAGGAGAATCCTGTATTTGGAGTTGTGTGTGAATATGTATGCACAATTGCAAGGAAGCTTGTGTGAGCTTGTGTGTGTGCACGCGTGTGAGCCGGTGTTTGTGATAATGACAGGCTGTCAACACAGAGCAATGTGGAGCCTGAGCCAGCTCTGATATTAATCCATTACCTGTATTTTCTCTCAGCTGGTGCACAAATCCTAACACACACTCAGAGGCATGCTAGCAGCTCAGACAGACAGTGCTAACAGGATTCAACACATGTATGGAAGACACGCAGGAGTAAAAGGAGAAGGCGCTTATGTCATTTACAGGCCAGCACCTCACACCAGCAGCCAACAACGAGTCTGTACACTTCAGCTCAAACACAAACACAGTACAGAGGTGAAAGAAAAGCTATGCTGGGTAATGCTTCAGTTTAACAGCTGGGACAAATAATACTCTGTATTACCAGCGTCTCTTACATTTTGCAGTTTGATATTTTTTTCCATCCAGAATAACTTTCAACTAGGGCTGTGCCATAGATTGTTCGCGATAACACAGACACAAATTTTTACATGATAATGTCAAAAAAATGTCATATTGTTGTCATAATGCAGTAGCAATGCCACACATTTACATTTACCCGTGCAAGCAATGAAACAATCCCAGACATGTCTGAGAGAAAGAATCAGACATCTGCATTTTTTCAGCTACTAAAAAGGGAGCTATTTCATTCACCTCCAAAGCAGCACAGTACTTTGCCAAATATGCAAGAAATTGTTCCTGGTAATGTGGCAATAACAAACGAGTTTCACCATTTGAGGGACAAACACATTGAGTACTGATGTGCGACCCAAATGTTAAAAAAATGACCCAACCAGGCATTGCTAGCTGAACTCCATATGGCAGGTCGAGCAAACAGTAGATGCAAATTACTGATATGGTTAAATGCTGGCTCATGCTATGTCACTACTGTTGAATTATAATGCTGCTGCTACCTGTCCTCATTTCGATAGATTCACAGTTCAAATTGGGTAGTATGTCATCAAAGACAATAACTCACTGGAAGAGGAGGATGGAAAATGCCCTTCATTTACTTACCTTTATAAATACTGCTGCTCTCATGCTCCAAACATAAAACATTGTTCACCATTTTTTCTATATCAACAGCAGCATCGTTAGTGCAAATTTTCTTGAAATATCGTGATATACTTTGAGTCCCCAACCCCTACACCTAACACGGCATTCACTGAGAAAAATATTGATACCGGCTCAACAACTTTGTATCAGCCACTGCAGACACAAAACACAGAACTACATAATATGCTAAAATGTGCTGAATATAATCAATATAAACAAAGCTAAACAATCAGTCAGCAAATTAAATAATCATTAGAATTGACAATTCATGTGAGATCTGTCATAAGTGTGCCTTCTCAGGACATTTTATAAAAGTTTATTGTATAATGTGTTACCGTTAGAGGAAAGAAAATCTCCACTGAGAAGTGCGTATCTTTTTTTTTT